>VZSE01010422.1:480745-551722 GCA_013398275.1 Promerops cafer
GCCCCCTCCCCCCCCCCCCCCCCCCCCCCCCCCGGGAGCCCGGGGGGGGGGGGGGGGGCAGCCATGAGGCAGGGCCGCCTGGCCCGACCCGATCCCCCCGTTACCTCTTTCCTTGATTTTTCCTTACCTCTTTCTTGATTTTCCCGGCTGGAAATCAAGAGAGGATTTCCCGGGATTTCTTCGTTTTTAACATGGGTGTTTGCAGAAGCGCATGAACCCTCTCACTGGTGTAACGAAGTGTCAATCCTCAAAGCTAATTACTGATTGGTTGTTTTGTCAGACACGGAGGAAGCTGCTAAGAGCTTCCCCTGTACTACTTCCAAAAGTGCCCCCCCAGGCACAAACCACCACATGTTCCCAAGTTGATTACTCCTGGAGCCACTGGGGTTCTCCAGAGGCTGAACAGCCAGCTCACATTCAGCTAATTCCAGGCATTAAAGAAAATGCCTATAATGGCAAAGGTAACATCTGTCAGTGCTTTAAGATCCTTTGGTCACAAGTACTTTCCTCAAAAACGCCTCCTCTCACTCTTGCTGATATGGAGGGGAAATAAAAGTGAGTGCAAGTGAGGTACCATCACAGGTACTACAGGGCCCTGAATCAATTTGAAAATGTAGTCATCATAGAATGGCTGTTTAAAAACATTACACCCAGAAATGAGAGGGGTTTTTATTTTGTATTATGCCTCTCCATAATCTCCTGTAGAAGAACATCCTTTATAAATTATGTATTCTGCTTTTTCTTGAAACTGCTGAAGCCATTTATCTTGTGATTTATAATTTACATAGAAATGATGAGATGATTATGTGTACTTATTGTCCACCACAGAGATAACGCACCAAATCCAAACATATTCTGAAGATGGTGTGTATGACATCAAACTAAGACACTTAATAAGCCCTTAATACAGATACACAGCAAGCGACAAAATGCTGAACAGACTATAAACACAAACCCAATCTTTGAGCCTAGTCGTTCCTTACACATCTTTTCCTTGAGTCCGATACCACCTCCCCCATATGAAGTCCTAGAACTGCTACCACTTCTTTATAAGAGGAGGATGAATCCTGCATGTCTGCCCTTTCCGAAAGCACACTCAGTACAAACTCCACTCCAAACCACTGCCAGGTACGGGAGAAAAAAGTGAAGTGAGCTGCTTTTTTTGCTCTGGTCTCTAATGAAAGTGTCATGACTTTACAATGTCTACGTAGGCTTGTTGTCAGTTTTGCTCCTGGGGATAAGGCATTTGCAGCCTTGAAAATTGGGAGGATTTTGTTTTGAAGAAGTAAAAGATTTGTTTTCCAAGAAAGAGGAACCTCTAACAGTGTAAAGACCATGCCTAACAAAGCTGAAAGTGTCAGAACTCTGCAGTACTCCCCCAGCCAAGACTGATCACTGAGAATAGGTTACTGATGTCTACAAGAACATTTGAACAACTCTAATCCAGATTACACACCAGCTCTCAGCCAGCATGTGGTTCTGACAGCTTTTTCTAGACTGCCTGTGGCAGCTGAGTTTTTACATTTTCAACAAGTGGGGAAGAGTTAGCAGCACTCCTAAGACTATCAAGGACTCTCACATCTCAAGACTTCTTAAGACACTCATGATTTCAAGAGCCCTTTGGAAGCAGCATTTAACAGTCACAAGGTCTTTGGTTTCTTTGCCATTTCCAGCAGCGCAGATGTAGAAATGCTGACACGACCTGGCACTTGCAGAATATCCCTGTGCTACCAGAACTGCTTGGGCAGCAGCTCAAGGCTCCCTGCAGGTGTGATGCAGGCCAGCTTACACAGTACCACCCAACACTGCCATTTTAATCCACGTGTCACTGTCCTGGAGCAGACAACTGATGTAATGAGACATCTGGAGTCACATCTGCCTCTTACTTCTTATTTATCCAGCAGGCCCAAAGAAGGGCCTTCCTTCTGTTCTGCCGCATGCAGACAGCAAAGCAGTCCTGAGGGCAGAGTACTCACAACCAGCCTGCCTGAGGGTAACGACCAGCAAGAGGTACACAGATCCTGTAAAGCCTCATGTGCATTCCTACTCAGTTTTGTTGGAAATGACAGCGGATGGCAGAAGTATTGAAGCTGTACAGAGCTGCAAAACTGCAGCATATCATTGACAAACTGACCCTCTGAAAAGCAAGAAGTACAGTATACAGTAAACAACAGATTTCTGTTTTGAGACAAAGGAAATGTCATCCTACAATGAACAGCCTTCAAAACAAAACAAATGAAAGGCACTACCTATGAACTTCTGGCACATGAAAATTTTCAGCTGAAAACATAATGCTCCTAAACAGTTTTGTATTCATTACAGAAGTTACTTAGATCTTTTTCTCTTTCAGAAAACTGAGCAAACCACAACCAACATTTTGCAGATAGAAACACACACGTTCAGCAGAATCTGAGTTCAAACCATTTTAAATAATGCAACGGAGGGCATGTGGATGGAACTGGGGCAGCCACACATAATGCTGTGGAACACTGCAAGAAGCCAGGTTTTTCATTTCCTTAGGAGCTGCAAGGCCTGGATGCCAAGGCCAGCAGAGAAACCATAGTCCCTGTTCAGGTTGTTTAATACATGAAGGGAATGACAAAACTTTCAGCTGCTGACTTGTACTTCTCCGTGTACCTAAGAGAGCCCTGCCTACACACTTTGTGCAGAAATGTAACTAAAATGTACTCTAATGTTAATATGCTGTTATATCATTCTTTTAAGACCACTGTATGGGTTAAATACACTAACTGACCTTCCAGTTTCAAAATATGTGGAGCTAGCAACACCTAGAAAACGATTGTAAAAAATTCACAAATACCTGTACCTATTTATGCTCTTTAAGTGTTGGTATAAAATAGACCAGCTATTCCAATGTTACCTGTGGTAGCTGTAGGCTTTTTCTAACATAACTGAAATTCTAACCTATCCCATTTGAAATTTTAGCCTAAGAAAGTCCCAAGGATTTAGGATTTAAACAGCTTATGATCTCTTTAGGTGCCTCTCACCCTTTCTGTGTTTGCCACACCCAGGCTCCTGCCAGAGCTATAGGATATTACATGTTGCTATAGGTAATGTACTGAACACATGACCAATTGAGCTACAGAGCTCACAACAAGGGCTCCTTCTGCACCTTAGGAGAACTAAGCAGAAAAATTCCACCATCTATCTTACTGTGTAGAGCATCTAATTATACTGAAGTGGTAAACTAAGATAAGGTTTGACCAAATATAGATTATATAATCACAAAAGAATGTGGAATTCTTAGTTGCTGATAATTTTTGAGTACAAATATCTGTAGAACTTCTGGAGGAAAATACTGCAAAAGATTACTAAAATTTATTTCTTTCAGCTGGGGAAAAAAAGAAAAATCCCTAAGTCACTGAATGAATAAGACTGTCAAAGAATAATAAGACCTAAACTACCCTGCCACCCTAGATCTACAAATCCCGAGAGTTGAGATTCTGGCCTCATCTCACTGAAACTTTAGGGCCCAGTATCTGCTGATTTGCAACAGGACACAGTTCTTCCTGTGATGTACTGGCAGCACTTTCACCCCATTTGCAGTTTGGAATACTAATGTACTACTCCTGCATGTTTACATGATGGACTTTAGGAAATGCAGCTGTAAGTATCTGTGGTGAAGATGTACAGATGCCCCATACACTTGTTTCACTTTCCATGGTAGCTCAGTAGGCACTGATTGCATTGTCCCGGTGCCTGAACTCCTCTGCCAGCGGCACATCCATCTCACACCTGCTATGCTCAACATGGAGCACAGGTAATTGCAGCAACAACTGGAGACAGTAATGCTACATATGGACTCTTCATTATATTATCACATCCAATTTCCTTCCAACATTTCACGGCCATCAAGCGCATAATGAAACTAAAGGAGAATGGGCCAGATCCCCACAAGGATTTAAAAAGGATTTAAGGGTTTCTCTGATCAATAGCAGAAATTAACGGTCTCTTCCCCCTTTTCTCAAGTCCAAAGAAGCAGCCTCATGCCTTCAGGATGCGTAAATTCAAATGTTGCCACTCCCTTTAAAGGCTCTGCACATGCATTAAAAGCTCCCCGGACAGTTCTGCTCTCACCCAAGCTCAGGACTCTCAACACCCTGAGCGCTGAGCAGTTCCCACTGATTTTATGGATGACTTATAGAAGTCTGAGGGTTTATGCATTAGCAGCCCCCGTAGCAAAGCACTGACCACCCCATTGTTTTTCTTTTCTAACAAGCTGAGAGGAATCCTGCACTGTCTCAGGTGTTTACCTCAGCCAAACACAAATAAATAGATTTTTTTTTGGCTTCCGCAAAGTATGTAGGGACTTTTTTTCCTATTCCAAACCAGTTTTCAGCTTAATGGTTCAGGCTTCCCCTAGAAGGTACCTTGACATAATTTCCCACAGAGAAAGGAAATGCAAATGTCAGTTTTCAGCCTTGTTATGACTTACAAAGCTATATAAAAGGGAGTTCCATGCTAACTAATTCTACATCATCTCCATTGTTCTATTCTTTAAAAAGTGTGAGGAAGGGAATTTTAATTATACATCTCTGTGCTAGAAGATTCCCAGCCACATTTCTCTTTGTGGCCTGAACTACTGCTTTTCACAGGGAGGGTTAAACTCATCCCTGAGTCCCAGGCACTCCCTGAAGCTCAGCTCCTGACACTTTGCGAAGCTCAAGCAGCTCTGTATGGAGCCTGCTCGCCCTGTGCAGCTTTTGTGCAGCTCCTGAGTCCTTGGAGATTGTACCCCTGCCCAGGGAATTGAGATGTGCAATGCACATCCTGGGCTTTATACTTCAAGGACTAGAAGCCTCAAACGCGGACACCACAGTACTCCGGACTTTTTCAGAGGCTTTCTCATTTAATGAAAAAATGCTATGTATCCCACAAATCACGGGTTTTCCATGCTAACCACAGGACAAATCCATGGAAAAATTCCTTAAGGACAAAAGGTAAAGCAAGCACAAATGAAAGTTACTTTGGAAGACAGACTAAATGATCTTATGTATTTGCAACTCTGAACACACATTTATAGTGCTCTTTAGGACAAATTCAACCACATAACCAGAATAATACCATTTTATACCTGTAAAAAAAAATCAATCCAAAACACAAGTAAATCTTATTTCAGTTGTAATTTCTTGCTAGTTGTTTATATTACGGATCCACTGTGGTCTGTCTTCAAATTTTATATCACATAAATGGTTAGATAGTGTTAAAAATTATGAAATAGTCAACTGCTGATGATCACTTTGGAATGCTTTAGCATGTGCCAAATACTGCTCTCTTTCATTATAGAAATAACTTTTGCTGTTCACAGAGTTTAGATGTTAGGGAGAAGGAAAAAGGTATAATTTCCAGGTATCCTCTACATAATGAAAAATAATTTTGTAATGCTAAGTAAACAACCAAGCCACACATTAATAATGTGTTGAAGTGCCAAAAACTGTCAGTGTGCAAACAGTACAGTAGAACTGAACAATGACAACTTTGTGAACTCCTGGGATACTTCCTAAAGGATGTGAGAATGAATATATTAAAAGTGCTCAATGAATCATCACCTCTGATTACATGAGATGAATCACAAGACAAATCTAAACAGACTGCATTACAATTTATAACTTATGCATACTTTTTGTGATTTAAATTTTCAACACCTTGAAAAGAAAACCTTTAAAACAAAGCAGTTCTGCAAAATCCCCAAATGCGGGGAGTCTGTTTCGCTGCTGTGCCAAGTAGCTTGCTTGTCCTTCAGTACTAAAACCAGGAAAAGCACAGAGACCCAAGATAGGAAAGGCAAGATTTTTATCTAGTTATAACTGCATGCTCATATGGTCTTCTTCTGGTTAACAATGGGAGGAGGCAGAAACAGAACCTACAACAGATTGAAGCACTTGCACAAGTACAACTTGTACAAACACAACTTAGAAACCCCTTGATATCTATGAATTCTTATTATTAGACATTTTTTACTCATCCTTTGATATTGCTTTATAGCTCTGAATCTCTCCTAGACATCTAAACCAGAAATGAAGCCCTTAAAATGAAACAGACACTGACGTTAGGAAACTGAACAGCAGAAAAAAACTGTCTAAATAATTAAAGTTAGAGAGTGGTATGTTTATTACAGTGCCGGGCACACTGGGAGTACCTTCCCAAAAACATGTGCAAAATCACAAAGCTCCGGCTCTCTACTGATTCCTTAAAGTCGTACATATTCATATGATTTCCCAATATGCCTAGACATATTCATTACCTAATGCTGCCTACCCCTGCTTCATAGTAAAATGTATTTTAATGAGTCTATAGTTCCTTCACGGTTGTGCAGTCTCTCGATTGAATTAAGTTGGTGGGCTTGATATGGGTCAGTGGTCTCTCTGAGGCTGAAGGAATAGATATCTTCCTCATGTTCACCATTTCGCCTTTGTTGTATTGGCAAGCTTTCTGACCCCTTGGCTGTAGTCCAAGCTCCCCATCCTGGTTCTGGTTTTGAAATCCAGGTGCAGTCACAGTTCCTTCTTTTTCATAATAAGTTCAAATTCCAGTTCTGCTTCTTCAAACACAGCAAAGACAAGCAGTGATATATTATCTTAACTTTGGCTAAATCTATCTGCTAATAATTAACTGCTCCTTATTACTTCTACTCTTTTGCTATATCCTTAATCGTTATAAGTTGTTTCTATCCTCCTAACTGAATCCATCTAAACTCTTAACTCTGCAATTCCTTTAAACCCTTGATTCAAAACAGCTCCAGAGCCAGGGTCAGATCCTTAGCTGGAATAAACTAACATCTCTTACCTTTGCCAACACCTATACCATCTCTTACCTTTGCCAATACCTATGTATTTACATCTGCTGAGATGCTATTGTAGAACTCTCCACTCATCCTTCCCTGCTGTGAAAATGCACAGTGCGTTCCTTGTGGCCAGACTGGCAATTCTCACCTTCTCCTTTGCAGCCAGAAACCAGACCCACCCTAGAATTCTTGAAACCAACTCTCTTGGTTTGATCCAGGCTCCTGGCAGCAGAAATAGCAGCTGGATTGAACAACTGGGCAGGCTGGCAGCAGAGGGTGTGATATTCAGGTCTCCAAGAAAGAGTGAGGTGAATACAGGTTGAAATGGGATGTACCAAAGTTTTGCTATACACTCGACAGGAACCTTTAGCCCATGTTCTTTCCTCTTCTGTTCCTGGACTTCACATAAAGAAATGTAAATGTTCACTATGGACATGAAGGATCTCCCTGGAAGAGCTCAGAGCATGCTGAGTCTGGGGGGAGCCAAGTGGTCCCTGTCCCTGCCCCTCTGTGTGGCTGAGAGCTCTGGGCTCTGGACCCTGCTCACCTGCAGTGCCCTCCCCTGGTTTCACTCACCTCCTCCTTGTCCCCCAGGTCCTGGGCCAGCCCTGGTTGTTTGTCCCATAGACCCAGCAGCCCCAGCACTGCTTGGTGCATGCTCAGCACTGTGTCCATCCCTGGGCACTGCCTCCTTGGTCACTCCTTCTCCTCTCAGCTTCCACTCCACACATTTTCCCCCAGTTCCTCCCTAGCTTCCTGGATGTAGCCAGACCCATCATTTCTCCTGCTGGCATTGAAGATCTCTCCCATTATAACTGAACTGGCCATTGTTATCTTTGACCCACTCTGTCACTCCTGGAGACAGCAGCAATGCAGTGCCACTCCTGTGCTGTGGGCTGCAGAGCCACCACCAGCTGAACCCTGTGATGATAAAATTTGAAATAGAAGGGCCTTCTATTTCTAACAACCAGTGCGAGCAGGGGGGTCACACACTCCGAGTGCCCATGGAGCAAACCATAACACAAGACCCCAACCCAAGCCAACTCCTCAGCTCAAAACAGTTCCTCTGGGATGTGCTTCCATCTCCTCCTCCCTAAAGGACCCTGTTCCTCTCACCTGGCTGCCCTCCCACATAGCATCCTTCACAAGGCATGCGGGAGCCCGTAAGTTGTCAGCCCTCACCCTCTTTTGCTGTGCCCTGCTGCCATGGTGGGACTCTTCTGGATCCCTCTGTTTCTCCTGGCAACACCATCAGCTCCCTGCTACGGGGACAGCCTGATCACACTCTCCCTCTGCTCTGCTGTGTACTAACCACCAGGCTGAAAACCCAATTGCTGTGTCTCAGTAATTGGCTGCGAGTTACTCTCCAGCCTCAGGAGCCTACTATATTTTATTTTAATGAATTTCTTCCTATTACTATTACTTATACCTTTTCAAATCGCTTGCTGTAACTTCTTCTATCAGTTTAATGATGATGTTTTTAACAGACATCACATTGGTGTCCCGTATAACAGACCTCCAGAACACAGGTACGTTTGCCAAGCTTCATCGCGTCTGCCTATATGCTGAACTGCTGCTGCTCAGGCACACTTTCCTCTGAAGCCTAACAGGAGCTTTTCCCATGTTAGACATTCTTAAACAGGCCATTTGTGAATTAAAATGGTCAGTAGTAAACCTTTTAAGTTCCCACTTACTATAATTGCTTCTTGCTACTAGCCCAATTGAAATCAATATGATAATAACAAATTTAATTTGTATTGAAGTAGAAGCTGCCTTTCATTCACCTGTAATGAAAATATGGGGGAGAAGGCAGACATGGGGGAAAGAGTTCTTTGAATAGATCACATTTCTTTCCATGAAAATATTCCACCTCTTTTGTGACCACCAGGACCATGATCATGTAATGAAAGCCACTGCATATTGCAGGCTCATTTGGCAGTCATTACAGCAGCCTTTGCACAAAGAAAATGGTGTCCTAAAGTTAATGTGAAGTTTACAGGCCAAAACTGTACACCCCAGAACCACACTCTGAACTAGGTGACAACGCCTCTCAAGGTCCTTCAAGGACATGCTGCAAAAGGGAGCTTCAGAGCAGGACAGGAAAGTTCCTTCCCAGGTAACAAAGGTCCCTCAAGTTCTCATGAGCACAACAGTCCTGACATACATTTTCATGAGAAAACACCACTTTCAATAATGTCATAAAGGCCTTTGCCAAACTTAAACTGCATAATCAAACGATTTGCATTCAAAGAACTGAAATGCTGATGAAAATCTCAGCAGAACATCAAAGTAGCAACCCCAGAGGTTGCTGCAGCCAGTGGAAATGTAATTAGCAGTCTCCAAACACCATACAGTCTGTACAGCAGTTTCTTTACCACTTTGCTTGGTATGGAAAATGTTCAGTTCTGAGAGGGGAAAAATTAACCACCAGATCACTTCCAGTTGGTAGCAGCTTGTTTTTAAGAAACCTATACCAGAGCCCCATGTATTAATTGCTTTAAGGCATGCACATCAATAACTGGTAATATTTCTATTTCAAATAATATGCAATAGATAATCTACTTTTCTTAGGCTGGCACCAGCAGCACTTTGTCTTTCAGACTGAAGTAACATTCTTAGAGTTATTTAAAGCATACATTTTGGGGACAACCACAAACAGTTGCTAGGGAAACAGCAAGATAAGAAAATGGATTGCTATCATGAGGCTAATAAGTCATATCCACATTTATTTCCTTTCCTTTCTATCCCCAAAGGAAAACTGTGTTCCCATGTAGAGTTATGAACCTGTGCTTCTCATAAACTTAAGTCTCAGAACTGCTGGGAAGCATCTTTAGGTTTTAAGGCATAATGAGGCATCAGAAAGAAGGTGGTTTGACTGAGGAGAAGGTTTGGCTGAGGGCAGGCTATGAATCTGAACTGTGCTGTGACCCTGTACAGCAAAGAAAATTACATCTTGCTTATGGAGTATTTAAACTTACACCAACTGTACGAGGATGTTATGGAACAGTGCCAGGAACTGAGATTTTCAATGGAGTAGGGCAGTTAAGTGAGTAAAAAGTTGACTTTGATTTTTGAAAAGACCCACATTTCATTACCATTTTTTCCATTTATCTCTATTCTTATTCATTACTAAGCACCCCAAATTAATCTGGAAACTTTTCTGAGGAATGGAATCAGCTCAGTAAAAATCTTGGAACTGCAAAGAAACGCCCAATCACCTGCTGTGTTAATATTTGCCTGTATTTCTGTACATGAAACTAAAACTGTTAAATATTATTTCTTTTACTTTTTCAGTGCCTTCATAGTTTTCAGTAACTAAAGAGCAGGGGTTATGTAGACTATGCCCTTGACAGCTGTCTCAATCTATTGAAGTCATTCTGACACATGTGTCTAATGTGTTCTTAAATATTTCCAACACAATGCACAGCTTTTCCAGGCAACCTGTTTTCATGATTTCTGCTACAAATAGTTAATAATACATCACTTTTTTTTTTTTTCTCCAGTGAAATTCAAGCTTACAAAGAAAGTAGACTAAATTATATGAAATTATGCCACAGGTAATTTATCCCAGACCTTCTTTGCCACATATCTCTTTGTCATAAATTTTTGTCTTGTAATTTCAACGCTAAACTCTTTTCTTTTTACATTGCCAGTTTTAACATGACAATGTACAGATTCAGATTCAAAAATTCTCCTAAGCACTAAGGGAAAAAAATACCAACTTTGCTCTGTGTAAGGATAGATGCTTTAACTAAAAGAGCATTAGACTAAAGCTGAGTAATTAGTAAATTAAAGTCTGTATATAAGATCCGGAAATATGTCGGAAGAAGGTTGTAAGACATTCTTTCAAAATAGCTGTGCTTTAATGTGATGGCATCCCTTCAAGGGGGCTCTGCCTCTTCATGTGCTGTACACATCACTGCCACCTCCCAGCACGGGACTGACCATGAGTGTCCCTCACTGGGGGTGAACATATCCCCAGGGAATGCAGCACTGGGCATGCTGCGGACACAACTGCACATCACAGCACATTCTGCAACAGCACAGAAACACATCTTACACTGACACTATTGTATCCCTGGTGCTCTTCGCAGCTTTAAAAAAAATTATATTTTATATTATTTGGAATCCATTTAGAACTATTCAATGTTTCTCAAAAATGTAGGGATTCTGCATAAAGCCCAAGTCATGAATCTGTCCTAGAATGTCTTTTTTAAAACTCAGGCAATATTACTCAGGCATCTTATAAGATAGCTGAGGAAAGTAATTGCTGCCTCCACCTATGCATTTCAAATATAAAAAAAAGTTGCTGACTGCATATGAAATTCCCTCTTATTCTTACCTTGTTAAAGACAGATCTGAAAGCAGCTTATCCTTTCTGTCACAGATATCTTTTTGCCATCTTCTTCAATAGGACAGTGTCAACAAATCTCTGTTAGGACAGAGAAAGAGCAAATATACAGCCTGGACAAAAACCTCAGAAAACTATCTGTAGGCTACAGTTTAAAGGGCAGGAAGAGTAGAAGTGTTGTTAAAAATCCTCAACAAGGCTGGCTTGCACAGTCCTTGGGAGGAAGAAAGGAATAGTATGAGGAGTCTGCCAAAAAGGATTCTTTGTGAGGCAGGATGGAAGGGGATGGTGCAGAAGAAATGTAAAGCTTGAAAGGTACAGGCAGAGCATTTTTTGTTCAGTGAATTTTTTTCAAATTCTCTTCTCAGCTTGTAATTTAACCCAACTTCCACCAGCAATTATCTGTGAAACCTAAGAATCAAGTGTATTCTGTAGTCCTGGAATTGCTGCAAGTAAAGAGTAATCCCCAACACTACCATCTCAGCATGCAGAGAGCACAGGCCTATAAAGGAGAGTCAAAGCTTTGCCCTTGGGCACTGCTGGGATCCCAGGAGTCTGAAAAATTCAACCCTGGTGTGGTGGGCTTTTTTCAGATTTTTCTTGAAAAAGTTACAAGAAACCCAACAAATATTTTAATAAAAGTTATTACATCTACAACACTGAATGCTAAACCAGTAGGAGCTGTTAAGATCAAGGGTGCCTGTAGTATTTGTGTCTCATGTATCCAATGTGAGATTGCATATTTATTGAGGGTTGGATACCTCAGTCTGTGTCCCAGGTTCTGTCACACACAGCCACCAGCACTGATCTCCTGAGCAATGAACGAGGCACCTGCCTGCTGCAGAATTAACGTGCTGTGATGGGGCTGAGTGCAGGGATCAGACTGCAAATGGAGAAGGGCAGAAATCGTTATCCTAATTACAGAAGTTTCTAGCATCTGAGCATTTGGAGAGACAGGAAAGGTACCTGGGAGAGAGAGAAAAAATCTGCAAGTCAGCAAAGCGCTAGGTGTTCCATGAACCTTTTCTATGCCTCTCAGTTCTGGTATCAGTCACAAAACAGCTGCCACAGGGGATTGATTTGACCAATGTTTACTTCAGTAGGGTGTTGCTTTAGTTATATTTCACACTAATGTGTTTTACATTCACTTCTGTCAAGATTCCAATAAACTGATTTAAAGGATTCTCAGTGATGTCTTCATGCTAAGCTTCTCTCTTTTAATTCTTAGAATATTAATTAGCAGCTGCATACACTGGTAAGACTGAAAACAAGTTTGGAACTACTAGACAGAAGGAGCAATTGTTTGGAAATATCTACTTGGGTTTTACAGATCAGCTTTTATCAATTGTCCACTCAATGCGATCCATGTCCACTGTACAGTATGAAGTGTTTTTATTGCAATTCACTGTATTGCTCCTATGTTCAAATTTTATGGGAGGCTCAGCAGGAAGATTTGGAAGAAGAGTATTCTGCAGTCAAAACACATTGCTCTAAATACTAGTGATCCTTTAAACCATACATGACCAATTTTGCAAATCCCTTAATCCCCTCTCTGTACTAGGTTAGTACATGCTGTCTGACACTGTCCCACTGTTTGCAAAAGTGAGCATGGATGAATGTGAACACTAACTCTATCCATTACCACTTCTGGGTTAGAAAGATTTATATACAAACAACACTAGTGAGAAATTCTATTATTCCACAAATTTGAAACAGAAATAAATCATAAGCTTCAACACAAGGAAGCAGGCATAATTCAGACCACTAGCCATGATATGGGAACAACATCTTGGAGTAAGATTACAATCCATGAAAGATCTGTTCTACCTGATTCACAGGAGAATGCTATACAATGTATTTATGCTCTATTTTAAGAGATTTGTATCAAGCCAGTAAGCTTCTGTTCTGTTTTGGTTTTAACTTCACCAACAATAAAGCCTTTGAAGATCAGGCTTTACAGCATAGTAGGTTTTCAAATCTGAGATTTTTTTTTTTTGGCGGGGGGGGGGCACTCAATAGGTGGTTGCTGGGGGATTTTTTCTTTCAAGAAATGAAAGCCTAAATCTAAACCATTCCAAGAATTACTCATCCAACAATTGCACCTACATAGGTGGCCATTAATTTTCTGATGACCATAAACCGGAGGCTACTGAGAAACTGATACTCAGATCCTTTACAGAATATATAAGTGCTTGAAACACAAAGAAAAGAAAAGAAAGCAGAACTAGATACAACTCAAGTCTTGCAAGACTTAAGAAAAATTTTGAAGTATGGAGAAGTAGCCCTAAGAAAATCAAGATCTGCATTATGAAGAAAATGCTGAAAATCAGCTCTGTGGAAAAGGAGAAAAAAAGGAAATGTATTTTATGGGGAAGGAGTAGTAAAAAACAATGTGAGACGGAAGTGTGGCAAACGTGCAACAGATCCCCTTGAGATGTCTGTGACTTGTTTAATGGTGTGCTCTGTGACAAGCTTCACTCCCTCCCTGATTCCACACGGTCTCCCACCTGCAGAACCAGGGTCATTTCATACTGGGGCTAGTGCAACCCAGCCTCTGCCACTGGTCTTTGGCAACTCCAGCACTGCTTTTCAGAGGTGAGTGGCCTGCTATTCTCATATTCTTATTCGTGCATTAAATGGATGTTTAAGAAAGTTGTGAGTGGTATTTTAGAGTAACAGGTACTGTTATTTAAGTCTAGTGATTTAATGTCAATTCTATGTATCCACTGTCATTTTCCTAAGTTACTCATATTTTTATACCATATAGCCTCTATGTCTGTGATCTCTGGATGTCTCTGGGCCTTGCTACATCAGGCTGCAGGCAAATATAGTGGAAATGTAGTCTTTGATACACAGATTGTATCAAATCAGATGCTATGCATTATCACATAAATACTTAACATTCACTGAATTCTCCTGTTTAAAAGAAAAAATAACCACAGAAAAACTCCACAACAAAACACAAAAAACCCTCTAAAAATCTAACAGCACCCCAAACCCAAAAATAACTGGAGTTAAAAATAAGAAGTGAAAAATTAAACAGTGGACGAAAACATTTCAAAGGAAATTAATCCACACATAGGGAGTTTTGTCAGCTGTTTTAAGAATTAAAAAGACACAAGTTTCTCTGCTTACAAACAGACAACATGAAAAACAATATATTATTTATAGCTCACAGAAAAGATATTTCTGATCTTATTAGCAATAGAAATATTCTTTTGGAGATCATAATTTATTTACAAGTACAGCAGAGTGGAAACAGTAAAGATGTATACGTGCAAAAGTATTTTTTTTCCAGAACAGGTGGGAAAATAAACCACTAGAAAGCCTGTTTTGTATTTTCTTCTTGCAGCTAGAAATGTAAAAATTTCTCTGTAGTGCATATACAAGAAAAACTTAGCAAAAGGAAATCACAATACAACGATACAGATGTTAAAGGAATGTAATCTATTCATCTTTCACAAATCAAGCATGCAAAAGAAATTCTTATTGATTTGCCTCAACTTTAAGCCTTGTTAGGATTTTTGACAATGTTCTGACATTTATGTTCAAGAACTGCCAATGTCCCAATATCCACTCCAATGGGCCTGAGGAGCCACCACAGAACAAGACTTCCACGCCATTTATGAAAGGAGACTTCATTCACCTCTCGCCAGTTCCACATCCTGATCCACACCCCCAGCCTTTGATCAACCACTGAAGGTCACTGGGAAACCCCAAACCCAGCTTGGAAATACTGAGCAATGGGGGCAAAATGAGAACTTCCCATTTCCCTGCAAGTAGTGGCAGGGAACTGTAGTTAGAGCTACAAACAGTAGTGACAGGACTGTAGTTAGAGCTCTCTTGAAACAGCCACTGCCACTCACTTTTGTTATATAAAGTAGCAGCAGCAGGTTTCAAGCCTCTTAAATTATTTCACACTCAGTTAAGAGCCCGGGAATTTTGATAATGTTTTAAAGATTACTAGAGGTTCCTTGTTTCTCTCTTCAGTGCCTCAGTTCTACAGATACAGAGCGGGTTGAGAATATTTAAGCATTTAGCACTATCTTAGGGCTTTCAAGACAGAAATACTAATTAAAATACAGCTAATAAAGCTATCTCAGGTTTGGCTTTTAAGCAGGCACACTTCTCAAAGTGTCATAAATCTGGCCTAAAAGCATGTTGGACACACAAAGCTTTGACCGCTCAGGCTTTAATCAGAGAATGGACTTCTTATGGAGATACTGCTAAGTGCATCTGACATTTTAATTTCCAATTTTTCCTCCCTTCATTACCTTTAGACTGGTTTTGTATTTCAAAAGCCCTTGCATAGCTTTAAAGCGTAAGGACAAATGTCCTGTAAAATTTCAAGACAACTGGTCAAGGGTCCTCAAAATGTTAATTAACTATTTTTTTTCTATTTTGAAATTTTTAGGCTGTAATGGACTTGTTTATCTTCTTTATTGCAGAAAAGCTTTGATTTAGCATTGTGGGGCAAATGGGAGGAAACTTCACCATAACAGGTAAATACAGAGGGACCCAAATCAAGCATGTGAACACGTTTGCATGACACCCTAATTTTGGCTGACTGCATGCCATGAAACGTTTCTGCATAGGAAACAATGTGAGAAGGGATTTTTTTTTTCCTCCAATGTATGTGCCCTTTTTCATGCATACCAGGATAGGCACAAAAGATGGATGGGCTGTGAAAACTTCTACTGTTTATCTTCTTTCCTTGTCCAAAACACCATTAAAAATACAAATTCCCCTCTTTTTGCATGTATAGTTATGGGACATCAATTTAATAGTCTGTTTGTATACAAAGCTAGGAACTGTTGGAAAAAAATAAAGCAGCACTACCATTCTGTACACCTCTGCATGATATTCACACAGAAGGGTCAAAATAATATAATTAAGAATAGAATGAAACATCCCATAAAATCATATAGTTCAGTAATAATGTGCCTGGAATTTCTTTCATGGAATAGCACTTACTAAAAGCAAAACAGAAGTGGAATCTAAAACTGGATGCATGTATACAGAAGAAAACTTTTCCAGGGCAAGCGTTTTTATACATATTTTCAACTGGATTTAATATCTAGACATAAGAAATAACAATATTCTTTGTGTGTTTAAATGCACCTTGCTGCTTAGTGATAGGAAACAGTAAAATATGCCTCCTGCCCATCTACCATAGAAACCAACTTGTTAGGTGCAAATGCTTTTCCAGAAAACCGAATTACTACAGAATGTTGCATTTTGTAAATTATCACATATTATCTATATTTTTCTTATCATTTTACATGTTACTAATACTAATTTTAAAAAACAACTTTTGCTTCTTGGCTTATTATAATAATGTATTCTGATGCATTTTCATTTCAGCAGATTTGAAAACTGAGATAGAAATTGAGTTTTCCTACTTAAAACATTGTTTAGCTAGTCTTAAAAAATTACCTGCTCTACTTGTGTCTATTTAAAAATATATTCCCCCCAGAAGCAGGTAACTAACAAGTGCAAGAGAAACACACTTTATTATAAATAATTTTATTTCAAAATGAAAATAGTCTGCTGTTTCCACTTATTATTTTTCTCTTGTAATTTCACCTAATACACCTCCTCATTATTGTCTTTCACTTCTACTACTGAAGTAATATCTCCTAGTAATTCTATGACTATAATTATATTTTATCCTAAGATAATGCTAGCATAAGGAATGCAACCTCTTTTAATAACCATTCCCAATAATTACACTGTATGCTTTAGGAATACTGAAACACACCCTTTATTTTCACTGAAATGAATGGGACTGAAAGCTCATGAAGAAGAGCTGGTTTAAAATACACATAAAAAGCCTGAAGCATGCTCCTATTCCAGTGGATGCTGAGTGTACTGGGTAAGCAGGTTAAATAAATAAGCCAGGAACACAGCTCCATGTCAGCCCTGCAGCTCAGCACCAGCATTCCAACATCCCTGGGGATGTGCTGATTCCCCAGAGCACCTGTGCTCCCTGTGTCTCAGCCCAGCAGGGGCTCACTAAACCTGGTGACATTCCTATCATCACCTCCTGGGGAGAATACTGGAGAGAAACAGTTAAATATTCACTAAAACACCCCTAAGTAGCTGTTTCTTACTCCTTTTCTAGAAAGAGAGTAAAAAGGCAGATTTCTGAAGGACTTGGTATTTCACCTTAGAGGTCAATTTTTTCAATCCCATGTCAAGTATTAAAACTCAAGCACAGAGCACAGGCTTACCAAGCACTCCCACAGAAAGCACGGGTCTCCAAAAAAGTAATAGTTTCTGAACCTTCCACTCGAGCAACAAGAATAAAAAAGAAGCTACACCATCTGCTCCCATAACATGCTTTTTCTCTTTTAACAGAGTCAACATTAAACCTTTTTAGAGGAAATCTGTATTTAGTAGAATTGCCATCACCCCAAATATGTTCACCATGAAATGTGAGCTGTTATGATGATAAATATATCACTCCTACGACTGTAGAAGAACATTTTCACTTAAAGCAATAAAGAGCACTGGGGATCATGTTCTGAATATTCCTGTGGTCCCTTTCATTCCTGCAGTAAGAGGGGGATGAGAGCACACTGAAAACCTGTGTGAGTTGCAGCACAGCTATTTTCTCCACTGCTTCAATTCCTCTGCAGGGCATATACCTGGATGCATGTTAAAATTCTGGAAAATACTGATTGTTTTGGTGAACTGTCAAAATTCAGGAGAAATTCCTGTAAGATGTAGGACATACAAAGAACCTCTGTTCTTTTAATTCTTAACCGATACAAGCATGACTAAGTTTATGGGGTTGTGGCCTGTTACCTACCCCAAAACCACAGGTCCATTAATGTATTACTGTTCATTAAAGGTATAGAGGTGTTAAATGGAAGGAAAAACACATTTGGACCATATAAAAATGAATACAGGTAGTCGTAAGTTGGGAAGAGCTGGAGTCTGCCTTCTAGATGCTGTCTGATTTGGTTACTGACTAGAGCATAGGAGATGGCTTTTTAGTAACATCTCCCCTCTCAGGGTACCACCAACCAGTCTCTTTCTTAGGGGTCAGTTAGGAAATGAAAAGTCTCTAGTAATGCCTACAAACTCTCTCTGTGGTTCCTGAGGTAGTTTTTTCTCTGCTGCTGCTTCTTGTCTGGCAGCTCTTCTAAAGCTTCCTGTATTTCTCTGTGAAGGCAAGCCTTCATAATTGTGTCCCCTCCTGCTGCCAGTCTCTAAGGACACTTAGGTTTGTCTCCTCTGGTAGGAGCTCCCATTTGCAGGCAGCTCCTCCTCCCTGTCTGGTCTGGGAGAATATCCCATCTCTGCCTCTTCCCACCAACATGGACCTCAGCTACACAGCTAAGAATCACAGAATAGCCTGGGTTGGAAGGAACCATGACAAATTATCTGGCAAAGGGCAGCCTAGATGAGGTTATCTATCACCCAGACAGCCTTGCTGTCTTCAGTCCATCAGTCAGCACATGCAGGACTGGTCCTACATGGATGCATCATTCACGTGTTAAAGGTTAAACTCCACACAAGCTGTCTCTGCCCAGTACTGGAGGCTCCTGTCCCCATAATACCCCTTAATGTCCTTTAAAACTACTGGGTCTGTTCCAATTCATTCACCATTTTTAAAGTCTTTTAGTAAATGAACATGTTCCCTGAACATTTCATTAGGCCACAAATCAAGCTCTCCTTTGCTGCCTAATGACAGCTGCTACTTCTGTTCTGTTTCCACTGAATTCCTTTGGTACAGCACCTCAGCTTTACTTCAGGCCCACACTCCCTGGTTCTTACCAGTTTCTGGGTCAGGACACCTCCAGCTCACTGCCCCATCACCATTGCTCCTTACACCTCAGGTTTCTTCTCTTTCCCGAGACAGCTGCTGTTCCAGTCTTCTCATTAGCAGCAGTTTTCTGTCTTGGGGCTTTACATTCATTCACCTCTTGTTCAGCTTCTCATATAGGAGAGTCATAAAGCATCTTCCCTGTCCTTCTCAGCAGCTCACTGAGCTGTTTTTTATAATCCTCCAGACACCTTCCGGTTTGAGTGTGTGGTGCGAGAAGTTCTGGAATGATGGTATCCCAGACTGTGCATGTCCTTCCCTCATCCCTTTCTCCTCTTTGCCATCTATTTTTTCTTTGTAGCGAGTGCTCCAGTATGCGCTATGCTTCCAGTCCACTTCTGAACGTTGGGTAAGATTATTTACCCTTCAATGCAATGGGAATTGCTTGGGGGATGCCTGAGTGTCACAGTGAGAGACACACAAGGGTTGACTGACTGCCTACAAGTGAAGATGAAAAGGCCTCACCAGTAGGAGAGAGTTTATCTTTTTTTGCAGAATGGCTGAAGACTTACAGTTGTGACATCCCACTCCATCACTGGTAGTCTTCCATCTCTGCAGGCTCTTATTAAATCATAAATTAATAATTATGTTTCTCCAGTTGCCCTTTCTGGAGCTGCAGTTTTATAAGGATGAAAACAGATCCTCTTATTTAGGGTCCCTGAGAACTCACATTCCCTACTATTATTCTTCAACCTGGCCCTGAAATATTTAGGCAGCCTTTTTGCAGATGATTAGTCCATCTTTGACACACTTTTGTTATATACATGAATTGATTAAATGATGGCATTTCTATCTAGATACTGAGATTTCTGGGACAATGGGCACATACTAATTCACAGATGTGAACTCACTGCAAATCATACTTTTTTTTTACCAGTTGAGAAAATGGCCTTATGTATCTGCAATTTGTCCAGTTTATAAAATATGATGTGTGTACTCACAAAGATAAAATTATTTAATTATTAGGTTATCAAGCTGACTTTCATGTAGGAAAAACTTTGCCTACTCTTCAATCAAAGTAAAAGGAATACATACTTTGTTGAATACATACAGAGTTTTGTTTTGGCTTACATCTTGAAATGACTATGCAGAAAATGGATAATCCTCCTGTAATATGTGAAAGCTACATGAAATAAACTACATTAAATTACCGAAGTGCTTTAATTTATACCTTGTCATATCATGACTGCAAAACCCATTTTAAGGAGCTGTTGATTACACTCAGAAACATTACTTCCTGCACATCAGGAAAAATCATTTATGTCCCACTGACATCTTCCCACACCAATCTGCTAATTACAAGAAAAACAGCAAAATAGAAGTATTTCTCCATTATCTGCAAAAATCCCCCATTGCAATCGACATGAGAACAATTCAGTGAAAGGCATCTGATAACCTTTAATACACTTCCCAGGCCACTGATAGGCTTTCACACTAATAACCAATTAAACACTTGGAAACTGCTTCTGAGGACTCGCACCACTTTTCATCAATCAGTTACCACTAAGCACTGATCACTATAGCTCTACGTAGCTAATTATCTTCTATTTGCATCTATGACTAAACTTTTAAAAACACAATTTATTAGTCTGATTATATGATAGTGACCTTATTAATATTGCCCAAATGAACATTTGTCCCCATCAATTCTACCACAGGAAACAAATAAGCAAGCAAAGCCCAAGACGCATCCAAGCAGACACGCTCATTAACTCTCATCCATTACTGTGCAGTAGTTTCCTGCAGTGGTGAGCAGCACAACCAACCCCAACTTGTTACTAGTCAGGCAGGCAGCAGGTCCTACCTTGACACTGTCAGCCAAATGCAGCTGTTACCACAAGGAATGTAAAATAAAATGCTACTAATGGCAGGAATGAGCCATCACAGCTTTTCCTTCTGGATGAAAGGCAGATTCTCCTGACTTGGTTCAAAGTGAAAAATAAAGATGGATCCCCAGAGCACAAAAGATTAATGGCACAGTTATTTACAAGGGGAATAATAATCTATTCCCCAGAGAACAGATCCAGAACAGGTTTATAAACACCAAGTCCAAAACCTTTTCTATATAAGGACATACTGGAAATATATTTGAATACAAGGTTTTGAGAAAATGAAGACCTGAATCAAAGAAACCTGGGTTTCAGGTATTGGGAAAAGGAAGCATAAGACCATGCTACCTGTGAGAGGATCCTTTCAAGGATTTGTAATCATCTAGTGCTATGGTTGGTTATGACAGTAATGGTTCTACACAAATGCTGAAATCTGTCAACTGCAAACAAATGTACAAACTGTGACTGGCAGAACTATAATGCAGGATGAGGTCTGCAAAACATGAAGAAGAGATTTCTAACAGCAGTTTTCTGGGCTTTTTTTCCAAAAATTTGTAGTAAGCCCTGAGTTCCAGTTTGGTTTTTATTTACTATGGTAAAAAAAAGGCTTGTAAGATGTTACCAGGGGTATGGGGAGTTAGAGAAAAAGGATCCCCCACACATAACATGGAAAGATTAATTTTAAATGCCTGTAAGAAAATTAGGTACCTGTAACAGACTTCAGTTCTCAGGTCATTGACATTGCAGGATACCCCTGATGAACAAGTCATGAAGATCACATTGATTTTTGCTAGGCATGCTACAGCAGCAACTGCCATGGCACCTGTGGAGGCTGGAGAGCAGAGCACAAGCTGATTGCAAGAAAGGCTGGCTTTACATGTAGGAACACATAGTTCTCATCATTTCTCGTCTACCACTTGTAGTTAAAACAGGATTGAAATACAAAAGAACAGTGATTCTTGGTCCATAATAGTTGTAAGAAAGCAAAAATGTCGTGTAATCTTTAGATATTTTATACAGACCTCAAAGTTACAAAGTCAGTATTGATGTAATCTGTGGCTGAAAGAATTATGGATTTGCAACACCACATACGGATAGAGAATGGCAAAGGAAAAAGCAGTAGGATTTTCAAAAGATGCCTGAGTCTGTGAACATGGCCCATGGTTCCAAACAGTAACTTCCTCCAGATCTCCCCTAGATATGGGGATTCTCCTTAACAAGGGTAGGCATTTATGAACACTTAAACCACATTTCTTCTGCTTCCAGAGGGAGGGAGATTTTGCCTGAAATGGAAACAGACTGAGCAAGTGGACTTTTGCTATACAACTGCAGTTGACAAGATAGATTTACAAGTTAGATTTAAAAGTCAGGATGTCTTTATAAGGCACCCAAAACCAGCTGAGTGTTGCTGGAAAGCTACTCAGTAGATCAACTACATGTATTTGGGACGGTGTTGTAACAATTCGTGAAAAAAAATTATTGTTAAGAATCGACTGGAACAGAACAGTGATAAGTGCATTACATGTCTGTTTTTACCATGCATTACAATTTGATAGCGTAAGACTTCGTGCTGCTGAACAGGTGCCACTTTGACATTGCCCTTACTACAAACTAAAATTTTGTTTTAAAGAGCAGACATTTATTGTGCTGTCTTCATAGGCTACTATGAAAATCCACAAACATCCTCCCTGTGCCAGAGGCACAGACCTTCCTCTGAACCCTGATTCAGAACAACCACAGCCTTTTAAGGCAACACTGAGCAACAGCAAAGCAACTGTTCCGAGTGATCTGTGTGGTGTACTGAGGTAAGAACTGCATCAATTCAGCCCAGTTAAAACCACCAAATATTTAAGGATCCTCATATTAAAGTTATTTCATCTAACTTCTCTTATGTATTATTTCATCTAACTTCTCCTATGTATTATTGCTGGTTTCCAAGGCACATGTGGTATTACTGTTCCATCATTTAGACCTACAGGCCCAAGGAAAAACCCTTGTGACCTTTATGATTTGGTACTAGTACCACAGCAGTTTTATTTCCAGCAGAAATTCTAGACTGAGATTGTCTTTCTTTTCATGATGAATCTTCTCATTTTTTAAATTTTGTTTTTCTTTTCTAGAATATTTAAGGATATGCTGACAGTGCCTGTACATTTCCCTAAAGGTTTGGCTTGAAACATTTTGCATTCCATCTCAATTGAAATGATTTACTGTCAAAATCAAAACAACCACAGCCACAATGTGGTGCTGAGCCTAATAATTCTTTCACAAAGAAAATGTAATGTCTCTTTGCTTATATCCAATGTGACACTCAAAATACTTTCAAGATGATTTATGTATATAATATACATCAATATGTGGAATGTCTCTTTAAATTAATTTCTTGTGACTCGATATTCTGTTCTAAATATTTTAATTTGGGGAACATTTTAGTTGGTTCAGTAGACGTCAAGACACAATTTAACACTGGTCTGCATGTTTATCATGCAAACACTACTGCACTGATACATCCTGAAACTCTGAATGCCTGTTATAACTTGGGTGATTGCAATGCCTTTTCTAGGGCGCTTGGTATCCAGCAGTTGTTGATGGACTACATTTGGACAGCTCTCACTGTATTATTTTAAGATGATTCAGTCAATTTTTAGACTGTCACAGAGTTAAGCTTTATTGCATACTGTTAAAGAGAGTCTCTTCTAGCAGAGGGTTTGGGTTTTTTAACTGTTGTGCCATTTTACACAGTTTTACATTTATTTCCTAGTGAAATAATAATAATCCATCCTCTTTTTCATGCTGTTGTGATTAAAAATACTTTAAAGTAATGTCGACTTAAAGTGCTGTCAAATTACCAAGTCCATAGCCAGTCAGAATATAGATTGGGTTTTCTAATGTGCTGGAGCTGATACTCCATTACTTGATGAAATGCAAATAGAACCAGGAAAAGAGGCAGCCAAGGCTTATTATTCCATGCTGAAATTTTTCTCAGCTCTGCAAAAATCAACAGAGATGCTGATATTGATATTGATTTCACTGGGACCAATATTTTTCTCCTAGGAAGCAACTTTGATGACTGCTTGGGTATCTTGTATTCATATTTTTCCCACTTTGTATTTCACACTCCATAAAACCTCATTTAAGAACTCTCCATCCTTGCAGCAGAAACAAACTAGGAAAGGATACTGGTTGAAGTCCATTCCTCCTGTCAGAGCCTCTGTGACCACAGTGGAGGCTGGGGCGACCCACCAAGGCAGGAGTGCAGGAGGTGCCCCTGAGCCCCACCATGAGCACACCTGGACTCAGAGCACAGAAGGGCACAGACAGGGTGTGCAGCAGGACAAGGATAAAGCCACTGCTCTTTGCCTTCTGAGGGGCAATAACTGAACTAAGCAGAAGCGAGATGCTGCCATGGGTAATGCAAGGAAAAGGCAAGGTTGTTTGGCATAAAGGAACCATGGCAGAAGGATTTTTTGCATAAAGAGGAAGCACAGTAAGGAAGAAGCTTTACCTAACACCAGCATATTCCTAAAATTGCAAGAATCTGGGAAGGAAGACTCTGTAGCAGTGCCATTGGTTTAGATCAGAGAGCAGGAAGAAGTCTGCAGGCTTCTGTGGCTTGCACTCTGTTCTGAAGAGTCCCCTTGCTGGCCAAAGTTTGCATAGGCACACAAGGGATATCTTCAGAATTCAGAATGCTGCACTGGATGATTAAGGACATGATACATCTTGTCAAATCCTTTGGAATGCTGGCAAGGTCAGGGCAAGTAATGCCTTTTAATTAAATATCTCCTAATGTAAGGACAATCACAGTGCATGGAAAAAATAAGTCATTGTTAGAAGTCAGTTCTAAGTACATCATGAAATTGTATTATTTTAAAATAAAAAATTATATTTGAGATCGGCCTCAGAGTCAGAACATTATGCTAGCCGAAACACTACAATGCAGACCTCTAAAGACAGAAATAATTTTGTTTTCTTTTTCTCCCATATCATTTTTCTCTACTCTGGAAGTATCTCTCTCTAATTGGAGCATTTGTAACGAATACATGATTCTCTAGGTCAAAAATCTTCAAAATTAATGCATTACATACTTAAATCTATATTACTAAATCAAACCAAAAATGCCTTGACTTCAAAAGGAGCTGAAAATGCAAACTTGCAGTTCCTTTTATTTCCAGAAATGGGTCTGCTTTTCTGTCTTACCTGGGATTTAGAATCTCAGATTCAGGTACTTACAAGGCATAATTTGACACACCAGAGATTTCTTCTATGAATATGAAGCCTGAAGTCCCAGATAAAACTGCTGCCTTGATTCACAATAAAATGGGCTTATTTTCCAAGAGATACACTACAGCTATTCTTCCATTCTGATAAAATCAGAAGTATGTAACTTTTAGCAAAGTTGGAAAATACACTGGCACGAAAACTGTTCTTGCTACAGGCAAAAATAATTTTACTTTTGGCAGGTTTACAGCAAAGCAAGTCAGTTACATTTTCACCTCAGGTGGTTTGTGGTATCAAAAAGGCAGTTCTTGCAGATGGAAAACTGTCATTACATGAGGACAAGCTGTTTGCTGGGGGAAATGGAAATATTTTGCTTTCTGTCAAACCTGTGAATATTGGAGAGAAAATCTGTTTTCATGTAGGAATACTCAAACCAGAAGCTGATAGTTTAATGGAGTTCTACTTGACTGACAGAGTGGCTCACCAGACTGGAGGCTGGCCAGCTTGTGCTTCAGTTACAACACCAAGTTACCCTAAAATTTCAGCAAGGACTTGCATATACACGAGAACAGTTGTGTGGGCTGAGAGATTATTCCAGATCGCCTCAAACAGATCTGGAGAACCCAGCATGGGCAGGTGCCTCTGAAAATGATGAGTCACCAAGTCAAAGACCTCACAGCGTATCTCCTGCAGGAAATGCACTGGTTGTCCACTCAGGATGCTCAGAGGGACTTTGCTCCTGCTGCAAACTGTCCATCATTAATGCCCACTGATGCCGAAAGAACTCTAAAGAGGGCATATGAACAGGTGGAGAGCTGCTGGAGAAGGTGGTGCAGCTCATGAGCTTTCCCCAGGCTTTCCGTGTGGCTCCAAAGCACTGCCTGCTGCCACTGCACGATGCCTATGTGTTAAATTCAGTTGGAATTCAGCTGTGGGTGGAAAGGACTGGAAGCAGAAAGTCTTCAGAGGTGTATCTGAGAGCATCTTTCAAAGGACTCACTAATACTACCTTTAATAAGGCAGAGTCATCAGACCCAAGATTTACACAGACAAAGGTTGCAAAGACCAGAGTTGTAGCACTGACATATAAATCTGACAATCTGGAATGGGAAATTGATCCAACAAGGAAATCTTTATCTTCTTAGCAGAAATTCAGACTTGAAGCTAAACAAAATGCAAGATATATAGCCTGGGAGTATATTCAAGGAAAAGGGATATATTTACATTTGGCTAATTCAATATTTATGATGTTTTCAAAACCTGGGTGTGCCTACCCTATCGCTGTTGCACTACGGGTGGCTGAAGAAGGCAGCACTGGACTCCAATGATCAGAAGACATAAAGCGATTTATTAAGAAAAGCACAACCTTTTATAGAGGGTTACGAGCAATTGGACATGATTGGTCCTTCTAATTAACACCCATCACCTTCATTGGCTAATTAGGAAACCACCCAAGTGTAAACAATTTTTGAGTCAACAACAAATGAAAAACACCAGCTATGAGTTTATCATACTTTCTCTAAACTTTCTCACAGCTTCTCTGGGAATGTTTCATAAGCAGTAGATGTAGTCTACAGCCTGGAAACATTCCTCTGACCAAGTTGTTAGCATCCACTCTACCCTATTACTTAATTCAATCTTACTCTTTGCTCCCAGATTCTGGTCTTATCATCCACACTCCCTACAGTCCCTTGTGTGACAAAACACACAGGGCTGTGAGTTTATGTAGGGCTGGTAGGGATAAGCCTCTGTGCCTGCCATACTGAACAACTCCCCAGCACTATGTAAATAATTCCTACTTTCCTCTATGTCCACATACACCTTCTGCACCAGCAAGTGAAACATGTTAACAAAGCTATCAGACCACTTCTGCTGATCCACAGCAGCATATTCATTATTGTACATGATGGGCAAGAGCATCAAAAAGCAAATTAAATTGATCTTCCCGCAAGGCACTAATGCGCAAGCCCACAGGATCTCACAGGAAGCCCAGACAAGACCAGTGTAGTCCCATTTCTACCTGTCTGGAGCAAGGCCAGCAGCACTGTGGCCTCTCTGGGCCAGCACAGGCTACCTGGCTCTTCCAGTAGAGATTTATGAGTCTCCAAGAGTGTTCTTTCAGGCACTCACTGCACACAGAAATGTGCTTCCACAATGCCCTGCTCACCAGGTAGGTATAGTACCCTTTAGGGGAGAGGTGGACAAAGCAGTCTGGCATCCACCAGATCTTCTTCATCGTCCTCTGTGTGGGATGGAAAGAGGCAAGTACGGAAAGGAAACAGTTGCTTCTGGTAAGGTCTCTCCGAGAAACATTGACCATGGGAAACCAGATGAAATTCCAGCCGTCTGGTCAGGTTTTTGTCATCCTTGCTGCAAAGGAAGTGTGTATGAAAGCACATCTGTGCAAGTCAGAGCACTGCACTGCAGAGGCAGAGCCACCTCCGTTCCTGTCAGTCTCCCACAGCCGCTCCTGCTGTGGGTGCAGCAACAAAGGGAGTCCATCTCAAAGAACAAGCAGCCAGCTCACAGCTCACAGCCACAGCCACCCACAGCCACCCAGCTCACAGCTTGCCCAGCACACACCTGCAGTGGGTGCACAAACCTCACTGCACACACTGCCCAGTTAGCTGGCCCTTTATTCCCGCCTTTCCAGCGTCATATAAACACTCAAAACATGAAAAAAAACCTCACTGCACACACTGCCCAGTTAGCTGGCCCTTTATTCCCGCCTTTCCAGCGTCATATAAACACTCAAAACATGAAAAAAATCTCGAAGATGATGAATGGAAGGTCTAGCCCTTATTGATAAGTACAAAGGTATTTCACAGAAAGAAATTTGATTACAGAAATTTGATTTCACCAATTTGATAATCAAGGAGACAAGGTTATACAAATTAAAAATGAAAGGAAAGACTTAATGGACTGTGATGGTTAAGAGAGCTTAGAATTTAAAATCAAATATCCACTGAATGAAGAATATAAACCCACACGCCTCAATCAGAATACTTTCACTTTGGGTTTATTTTACTCATAGGCCATGCCAGATGGGGTGACTGATCATGACACTAGGATGGCAACACTAGTTGCCAGAAAAGACTGCTTAAAAACCCCCAGTTTTTAAGGGAGCTCTAAAGAGACAGCAGCCTCAATTTGGTCTCAAGGAGTATGCAGCAGATGAGGGAGAATCACACAGTAAAGAGCATGCTGAGCAGTGTGGGCACTCTAAAGGCCAAGGGCCTACAGATCAGCGTGGCAGTGAAAGGCAAAGCCTGTCACCCATAAAGAAACACTTAAGAAATTAGTGTTCATTCCTCTTATTTCCTGAAAAAGGGGCAGAGCTAGCTCAAATAAGCAAGCAGTCAATAAGCGCTGCATCTGCGTTTACCTCTCTTCTATGAGCCAAGGAACCTCTTATAACTTAGAAAGTTTGGCAGCACATTAATTTCCTGCCCTTAAGAGACTCAAAAGCATTTTTTCATCACAACTAAAATCCATTTGCACAATCTCTTCCCCAAGTATTCTTCTCTCTCCAGAAAGGTCAATTCCCATCACACCTAACTCACTGGTTTCTATCTGAAGGTTCAGACTTGTAAAGCTTCAGAGGAGCAGGACTCTGGTGTGGAATTTTGCTTTAGGTCTCTCACACCAGAGTATCTAAGGAATGAAATCCATGCCCAACATTTTATAGTTTAATAGACTCCATGGTAGTGGCTGCTTTTCTCCAAATCTCAAAAGGTCTTTTTACTCATATTTTTAAACTTTATGAATTATAAACTGTTCTTATTCTAAATTTTCTTTGATAGCTAATGCTGTAGTACATTTTTAAAACAAGTTTCCCACCACAACAGATACCTGTGTCTTCATAAAAGACATCTTCCTCTTCTTAACTGCTGTACTGTGATTTTCATTCTGCTCTGGGGGATTCCCAGTAGACTTTCAGAGGCACTTTGCATGATCTGCTGCCAGTGCTCTAATGCTCTTTATCACAGAATCACTGTAGTTTTTATAATCTTTTTGGCAATTTATGAAATTCTACAAGCCTACTGTGTGACAATTTAAAATACTGTTCTACAAGATTAATCTACAAAAGTGTGAAAAGTACAGTATGTGCTTGGAAAAGGTCACAGAGACACATTCCATAAGAAGGAATCAGTATGATCACAAACATATTCTGAAGTCATATTACCATTTTAGTTGGCTGGCACAGCCTTTTCACAATTCCACCTCAGTGGTAACATTAATTCAAAGTGTGACAGTACAAGGCTGTGCTAACACAAACCGGAAAATAATTATTATGCATTGACTGGCTATCTTTTGCTACTACCCAAATGTATCCAAATTATTACATTAAATATCGACCCTTGTTTTTTACTCAAGATATTCATCTCTTTCTTGGAGTGATTTTTACTGTTCTTCAGAATATGATATTAAAAACATTAAACTCAAGCACTCCAAGCTGGAGTTAAGAAAAATTTTTAAAAATTTAAAGGAAAAAACCCAACCAAGCAACCTTCAATGCCACAGCGCTCAGCAGCATTAGAAGTGGCTAAAGGCAATGAACTGCTCTGCCAGGGAAAGAAGAGCTGCCAGGCAGCTGCTATCCTGTCCTGGTGGGCTCCAGAGGCTGCTCAGGGCAGAGGATCAGGAAGGCTGCCTGACCCCACTCTCTTTTCTTGACTCCTATAAAAAGCCAACCACATCCCTTCTACTCTGGCTCCTACTCACAGTTATTTTTTTTTTCAACTCCTTATCAGTCTTTCTCCCAGACTCCTGTCTGCAATGGTCTGTTTGCTTTCCTCTCTAGCCTTTACACATTACTGACCAAGTGAAAGCTGCCTCTCACTGTCCTTCTCAACGTGTGTGCTCCCACTAAACATCACTGGCCCCCAGTCACCTTCCTCCTTGGTTACCACATCCCAAGCTCCTCGCACACACAAAAAGCTCCACTTCCCTGTCTGCCATTCCTGTATCCTCAGCTCAAAGTATATATAAATGTATACCATGCACACTGTCTTGTCTGTATCTTAATTTGAAATAATAATCTTCTGTATATTCTTGGGGGGCTGGGGGTATGGGATTTGCTTCTACAAAGAAAAGTTTTAGTGATATTTAGTGATTATGTAAAATATATTTTTAAGCCCATGTACAGTTTCTTAATGTTAACTGACACTACGAACATAAACACAAACAGATTAAAGGTAGGATTTGGATAATATCTTCTATCTGGAGGCTCTGTGCTGGAGACAGTCAAGTATAAATAGAAGAAGGAACTGTGATACATTAAAATTCATTTTAGAAATGAATCTGATGATCTGTAGCTGACATTTGAGATAGCAAAGAAGCTTCATACAGGAGAAGTCTGCATACAGGAGAAAAGAATAACTCCAGTGTGTGAAAAACATGTCAGCATGTTCTATGAATAACCAGGAATAAGGAGACAAAGGCCATGTTTTAATCCAGGGATGCTGGGTGACTTTCATTCCTGATGAGACCTTTGGACATTATGAACACAGCTCAAGGTTCTGCTGTAGCAAGGTACCTCTGACACATGCAAATGCAGTTCGGTCAATTAGCAAGAAAGCTTTGCTATGTAGAGATAATTCAATAAGTATTTAGAAGAGAAGCTTACTTTTCCAAGAGAAACTTATTTTTTTCTCCCCCACTAAGACATTTCAATGCATGTTTTACTTCAAGGATATTAATAACCTTTCTAGGAGGAATCTGGGTCCACCCAAGGCTCCACGCCAACCTGCTGCCACCAGCTGGGATTTGTTTTGGTGTAGGCAGATAAACAAATAAAGGCCTGCCTCGTGGTACTTGGGAATTGCACTGCGTTTTCCCTGTTGTCAAAGAAGCACTCCCAAATCAGAAAATTTATCTGCTTTGCAAACAAGGCCAAGCACAGGCACAATCAGGACATTTTCAGGGGAAAAAAAAAAAAAGATCAGGTATTTTTGTAGTTAAGCTGAACAAAATGTAGACAGCTGTACCTACCTCTTCCCAAGACACTGAACTCCAGACATCCAAGGCAGGAACCCAGGAAAACAGGAGTCAAATTAGTCCCAGTTACACATTTTTTCATGGTTAACCTAGTTCTGATTTGGGCTGTTTCTGGGAATACTCTCTCATTAATGTGACTGGTGTTCTACCAATGCTCTGCAGTGGTCAAAGATCTTTTTGTTTAACCATTACTCTCTTAATTGAAATAAAACCAAATCAAGCAGATACACTGATTCATGAAGTTGACGTTTTTAATGTAGACTAGGCAAAATTAATTTAACTTCACCAACACCTATTTCTATTTGAAAGACCATTTTCTAAAAACTGGATTTTAAAGGCTAAACAAAAATCTTCTTAGTGAATTAGTCACCAGAGATGGTTACCTAGCTCAGAGTACATAGAAAAATACTGACATTGGCAGAAAAGCTAACCAGCTAATTAAAATTTACAGGGTGTTGAGAAAAACCTCTCAAATGCTGCATGCGGAACATACCTAGTATATCAAGACATTAAAAAAAGAAGATATGCAAAAGAAAGGGAAAGTAATAGAAACAAAAAAAAATGGAATAAAATAAAACTGTATTTACCAATCTTAAATTCTTCATGCAAGCCACCCTTCTTTCGTTGGTTTTGTTTGGTTAGTTGGATTTTTTTTTAATCTAGCAATATTCTTGAACTATCAAACAAAATTCTGGAGTTTAAGGCTGACAGAGATAAAAAAATCAGCACCAATATTACATGGAGGAGAAAAACTGCAAGGGAACATTGTGAATAAAAATATCACTTTTGTAGAGATGGAAGTTTCATCCACTCAGCTACATTCTTTCAGTGTTACCGAAGTAATACGGAAGTTTTTAATTAACTACTGGCAGAGGACAGCGGAAGTGAAATCCCAGTAAACAGTAAATGAACCAAACTGAAGTGCATCCTAGTGCCTAGATGGGATTTACAGAAGTCTTTGTCACCAGAATTCAAAGAGCCTTATATAATATACTATAAATAAATTTTTGTAGAACCATTAATGACATTTCTTTTTACAAAGGTATGGAGACTAGTAGTTTGCCTTTACATAATGTGTGTATCATCTTCAGGGTGCCCTTACAAATTTATACATATCCTCAGAAGCTCTTCAAAGTGTCTTTTTCCCAGTACCATGTTTACATATATATTTCAGCATAAATTGGTTGCATAAGCATAGTTAAATTCAGTTTCATGTGGAAAAATTCAAGTTAATCTTAGAAGACTTCTATCTAGTACAGGAAGCAGTATCCAGGCCTGGGTTGATACTTCACCAGCCTGAGCTTCCAGAGTTTTGCTATTCAGAAACCCTGCAAAGTTTTTTTACTGAAATTCTTTTTGTAAAGATCAGGTCATGCCCAAGACCCAGAGGAAAACTCACTTAAAAACAGAAGGTGCCATTCAGATTTCTCCTATTCGATAGAGAGGAACTGAGGCTGGAACAGATGAATTATCACCAGGAGAGCCTGTCTTATGAGACTATGTAGTGTGCAGCAGAATAATAAATCACATTAATAAGCATCATGGGGCTTTGCCCCATGGAGAGAGAACAGCCATTTACCTGAAAGGACCATTCACTGCTTATTCCAGGGAACATTTTGTATTTCATTCCTCCATCTCATGAGTACATGAAAGGCTCAATCAATCAATCAATCAATCAATCAATCAATCAATCAAACAAACCTGTGCAGAGCTATATTATTGATTAAACCTTGCTTCTAGTATTGAACTTGGCCTGAAGAAACCTGACCTCTTAATGAAGTTTAGCCATACCCTGAAACAAAACACCCCCCCTTACTCTCCATTTCTATTGTTTTAAAGCAGCGTTGAACTGCACACATGAAGAACACAGACACACCTTGCTGCTTAGCCTGTCCCCAAGCTGTACTAATGCAGGCCTCTACTTGTGTCTGAAATGTCCTGCCTAAAACCCAGTGAGGGAAAGGCTGTGCAATGTTCATTCATCAGTGGCTGTGCAGTCAGTGGGGGCCGGTGCAAGAGCTCAGCAAGCAGTCTGTACACAGGGCTGCATGGAGATACTGGAGAACACAAACCCTCCTGAAAGGTCTGGGCATTTCCGAACTTTGCAAGAACTCTTGAGAATGTATTGATTCAACACACTGGAAGGACAGGAGGATTTTGACTGAAAAGCTGCTTCAGCATACAGGCACAATTTGCTCTCAGCCAGGGAAGACAGGATGAGGGCACGGGTTATGAGAAGCTGGGGGAAAGCCTCTGCTTGGAGAGCTTGCTCCAACAGGCTGGAGATAGAAGAACCTGCCCAGAGGGAAGCAAACACCACTAAATGCCAGAAAAAAAAATGTTCCCTGGGAATTTTGATGACTTGCTCTTCTCCAACCACCTTGCTGTCTGGAATTATGCCAACGCTAGAGTAGTTCCATTTTAACTTGAGAAAAATACAAAGAGTTGGCTGAAAACACTTTTTCTTCTGTGGCCAGCCTTGCCCTAAACAAATACCAGAATGTTTCTGATAGCTGTCCATTGCCATTCACATGAAAGAAGAATGATCATCACCTTCATTATGACTTGCAAAACAGAAATGAAGCTGCATAGAGAACCTTCGAAAATACATTAAAAATAAGCATTAAACTAAAATGTATTCTGTTATATAATGCTACCACCAACACATAAGATTCCTTTCTGCCAAGAATCAAGTAGAAAAGAAAATGAGTCTCTGCTTTCACCTAATTATACAGTTAATATACTGCTAAAGAAACCTACAGCCGAGTCTTCATTTCATCTTCTACAAAAACTTCTAGATGAGTTTTCCTATTCCCCCAATAGTGTTTCAAAATTATAGAGATATTTTAAATGGTCTTCAAAGTCGATTACATGGAAATGTTAAGAAATGTCCCCAAAAAATGGTTACCTCTATATTCTTCAGCTGTAAATAAAAAATATTTTTTGGCTATGAAAAATCAATCTTTTCCTCAATTGAGGACAGCCCAGTGGCTATTTTAAAGTTCAGCAGGGGTTGGAAGGGAATGAGGATGATGCAAGAATGCTTTTAATGGTTGAATACTGAATATATTTCTATCAGAGATCAAAAATTAGAAGAAATCAATCGAGTATATATTGAATTATAAGACGTAAGCATCTGCTTTTGTGTCACTTGAGACCAATAATTGGTATTTTAATTCTTTAGTGATAAATAAAATGCCTATAAATACAGAACTTAGCAAAGCAAAAAAAGTCAATCAGATTTAATTTTGTCATTACACCAGCTCTCCAACACCTGACAATTTTTTTTTTCCTTCAAGAAAAGTATTACTTTAATCTAGCTCAATTACTTTTTCTTTGAAAAGAAGAGAAATCTTAAAGAATACCTAAGTGTCTTGGGTTGGGGGGTGTGTATTCTATTCCCATCTGTCAGAGATGGAGCAGTTATCTCCTGTTAATTGGGCCAACTGATAAAACCAGGTGGGGCAGTTTTCTTTATTTTTTCCACAACCAGTCCTCCCTCAGGGAGATATCTCCTATTAATGGGTCATTGAGTCTCCCTAAATGACTGATAAAATTACATCATCCATTGTGAGATGCTCCACCCAGGGGGAGGAGCCAAGCATTCCTACCTAGATATAATCTGACATTTGGAATACCACAAGCAGCCTTTTCCCACTGGATTCCCAGAGGAGCAGCTTTGTTTTCTACTGGATTCCCAGAGGAAGAGCAGGCCCATCTACACCACCACTGGACCTTCAGAGCAAAACAACACCCTTCTACAGGATCACTGCTTCAACAGAACTACATTTGTCACTCCAGGAAGACTGCAGCCACCATTTAATCAGACTGTTACCAACACCCTGACCAACGGGGTGTCAGGTTGTATTCTGACTCTGTCAGTGGTTTCTTTTTTTTTGTACTATTGCATTTGTATTTTTAATTTTCCTAGTAAAGAACTGTTATTCCTATTCCCATATCTTTGCCTGAGAGCCCCTTAATTTCAAAATTCAGAGGGAGGGTTTTACATTTTCCATTTCAAGGGAGGCTCCTGCCTTCCTTAACAGACACCTGTCTTTTCAAACCAAAACACTAAGCATTAAGTAATTTGACAGATGCTTAGTTATGGGCTATTAATGTCAGAGACCAATTTCTCAGAGGCTCAACAAACTACAATTGCTCATGCATCCAGAAACAATCTGATACTCTATCATTAAATTCTTTTTCTCACAATGCTATGAAGTTTCTGCAAATTATTACCTCGAATGCTGTAACAGACAGGTTTTCTGTGTGACAGTAGATCTGCATAATCCGGAGACATTTACCAGACCCTGATTCAGTAAAGCTATGCTCCAAATGAACCTTGATTTTATTAACATTGCATATCTGAAGCATTTTAATAATGTTTTAAAAGAGATGCTTTTCTTAGTTAGCTTGTGGAAGGTGTCTCACTTGTCTGTCTCTCACAACAAGGAAGTGGTCTTGATATTTATTCCTTTTATTCTGATATTGCTATGAATTGTGAATTTCAGCAACAGTTCCTACTCAGTGATTGCCTACAATTATTTCATAAGAAACTGATACTAATCTAATTGAAGTCAAAGGAATTATTTCCAAAGACTCCCACTGACATTCATCCATGCCCTAAATTCTTAATAACCAATGGAGGAGTCTTTGTATAGCACTGTAGGAATAGATTCAAAGAATAAAATAATCTGTTTCAGTATTTATTGTATTAACTATTTGGCTCTGGCCTTCCTCAGTGGATTAGTTTAAACACTAAAACTACTGGCACACTAAACTGCCTTGAAACATGACAGTATCATTTAATGAAGAATCTAAAAGAGATTACAGTTTAGGAGGCTTCCTTTCTTCACACCATTTTCTTAAGACTTGTTCATAAATGCCAATGCCTATCAATTAGGTCTATATTGTAAACATGCAGTCTAATTTAGATAAGCAATCTGAAGTTGTATTTTGCTCAGAAAGGGATCACTACAGCAGCAGGGCTGAGATTTTCTGGACTTTGTGTGAACCACTGCTATGGTAGCAAGACTCCAACACTAACAGACTGTGTCTTGGATATGCAAAGCAAGTCAAAGAGATGATCACAGAGACCATAACCCTAAAACATGTTCTGAAAGAATAAAAAATCTACAAGATACATTTAAAGATTTGGTGAGTGAGCAAGGCAGACAGTGTTTTAATAATAACTCTGTATTTTTTTAGGATACTTGCCAACCCACTCATCACACCTTTGTATTAAGAGGACTGTTTTCTTGTGGGCGCCCTGGTTAGAATAAGCAACCTTTCAGATGGGAATTACATGTAAGCCAGCTAAAACAAATGCACACGCCACATGAAACACCAGTCCAGAAAAATACCTTCCTCTTCTGTGGTAGATTAAAACCCTCAGCAGCTGAAGAGGGCAAAGGAGCAGGGTAGGTGCAGCAGGAAACTGTTTAACTCTTGGGGCAGAACTGGACAGGCTCACACGTGGAAGTGGCCCATGAAGAATCAAATGCAGAAAAAGCAGGGAATGAGGGTGTCCTGCCCTGAGCACTGCTGGTACAGGTAGGAGGTGTGGATGGGGAAAAAAAAGGTTGTCCTGTGAGGGTAAAAAGGGAAGGAAGTTTATCCCCTCTCTTAGCTCTGGTTCAAAAGGGGAAGCTCTAAAGTCTTGGCTTGTCCTACCTCAGCATGTGCTGCTTTTCCCTATAAACAAACCCACAAGTTGATGAATGAAACACGGTCATCATCAAATACACAGAGCCTGGAGCTGCCAGGGACCTTCAGGGATCATTCAGTCCCTCCCTGAGCAAAAAGGCTGGAACAACTGCTCCAGAGAGGGGCTTGTCTGGCCTGTTCTTCCAGGCTTCCATGGCACCCAGCCAGCTCAGGGCAGAATACTCCCGTGCTCATCCCTGCTGAACAGCCTAATCTCACACTTAATGGAGAGAAGAACTGGTTTGTACTCCATGAAAACCATCCAATTTGCACATTATATATTTGCATGAACTACTGGCTGGAGGGTGCTGTAGCAAAATTACAAAACTAGTGGTTGTGGATCAAGCAGAAGTTCCCATACTATTGCTGCAGGGAAAGGATATGGTCAAAACAGGGAAATAAATGAGTGCATGAGGAATTTAGAGCAAGGATATGGAAATTGGGAAGAGGCCTACTGTCAAACAGCAGATGAGAAAGCCTGGCTTTTCACACCCCAGGAACTGGTGTCTAGTACACAGAAATAGCTACAAGGAAAAGTGGCTATCAACTTGCATGACAGAGATGACCTAGACAATATAATCTCCTTTCCAGACTTTCAGAGCTCAATGCTGTATCAACTTTACTGATGGAAGTTCCTTAAAATACAAACACTTCTGTCCCAGCTTTCCCAGGTCAGTAGACCTGAATAGAAATTCATCCAGTCCCAGAGCTAAAAAGTGAGCAAAGATTTTAATGGGCCTTTCAAATGAAACAGCTCCATATGCATCCTCATATAAAGAATCACCTTGAAGAAATGATCAAACACTTGTATCACAGTAGAGTAATTCGACACAAAAGGTTTTGTTGTTTCTGATTGAAGTGTAAAATGTTAGCAATGCAGGGTGAAAAAGTCTCCTAGAAGAGAGGGTTATTGTCTTAAGTTAATTACAAAAGATACAAAATACTGGCACAGATTTCAGATGATACCCTTCATCTGTGCATTTTTTGCACAGCAGCTTCTGCCAAGGTGGAGAAAGAAGAGACAGAAAACAAGAGAAAACTGTTTTCTCAGAAGAACAGAGGAGACATCCCTGGACTTCTAAAGCATTTTCGTAGAACCTAGAGACAGTGGCACAGAGAGATAATGTCACATCCCCATAAACAGTCTCAAAGCAAGGGGTCTTTCATCACCAGCCTCTGCAAAAAACAAAATGTAGGTAAGATAAAGCCAAAACACCCCTCTGCCTAGGAAAAAAATATTTATACCATCTGGATTTTTCAAATAATCTGACTTGCAAATTTCAAATTCAATTTAAGAAAAAAATTCAGGCTGGAGTTTCAATTCTTAAATTAAATCCCACAGATTTGGTGTCTGGGATTGGGCTGGTTTTTCTCATTTGCATTCAGTTCTCCTGCCACAAAGAAGCAGAGGATATAAAACAACAAAACCAAGAATAAAAACTGGTTTCTGAAGCAATTCTGCTGAGGATTTTCTTTTATATTCCCTCCTGAAATAATGTAATGCATGTGATATATGTAGAATTCTTGTAGAAGCATTTTGGTCTGAATAAACTCAGCTGTCTTAAGAAGTGTAGCATTAAAATCAATGTTATAGATGAGCAATGGCGATGGTTGGCTCTCACTGTGGAGTGCCCCCACCCCGGGAGGCAGTGATTTTCAGGAGCGGGACTTGGAGAGGATTCCACCTCTCCAGCCTGTGGAGAGTGGCACCACAAGCCCAGGAAATAGCGCCCTGCCCCCACTCAATAAATAAGGAATAGTCCTGGAAAGTTCTTCCTTCTTTATGTTATTAGTGGTCATATTCTAGTGCAGTAATTTACATAACCCCACTTTTTGTGTCTCCATTGGTTTGTGTCCCTTAAGTTCCTCCTTTAATGAAAACCTCGACCCTAAACTCCACCCATACCTTCCCTGTAAAGTCCTTAGCCCTTCCTTTGTTCTTTGTCTTCGTTGTCTCCCAGAGGTCCTAATAAAGAGGCTCTTGGTGAAGACCCGTCTCGGCTCCCTTTCTTCCCTCGTCAGTCACCAGTGGCAGCTCCCTGAAAATCACTCTGCGGGCCAAAGCTCCACACTCCAGTGGCCAAAGGTGCCCACTGTTGCAGGTGGTCAGCAATATCTCACAATTAAGGGAGGAATATCATGTGTATGTTAAGAGAAGTTTTATTGATATATAGTTACGTTATTGTGACATGTTCTCCCCATAGTCCTCTTTCCCCTCCCCCTCGTATTGTTATCACTGGACAGCCTTGATAGCCGGGGCATTTGGGAGAGAGCAGGCTCGTTACTGTGGCAACACTTAACCTCCAATCAAGATGTAAGAAAGTTATCTCCACTAATGGATGGCAAAGGAGTTGACTGACAAGACTCTGGGAGGGGCTAGGGGTATAGAAGGCAGAGCATCCATTTTGTAGTGGAGCACGTGGCTGCTAGTCGTGGGGACTTCCAGCGCTGCTCTTTCTCCTTATTCAGTCCTTTGTTGTATTTTGTTAAGGTTTTTAATAAACGTTTCAAACTTTTAAAAGTGAGCGTTGTTTCTCACAATCAGTAAAATTAGTAGACTCTACTAAGACAAAGCAAGAAGCTGCCACGTCCCTGGACAAAGGCTATACTCCAAAAATACATGGTCAGAGTTAGGAAGTAAATATGCTATCTTTCAGAAGGTTAGGTATTATTTTGCTTTTTGTTGTTGAAGGTGGGACAGTACAAGTAAGCAAACAGCCTGACAAGTAACTTTGTCTCACACAGGATGGGTGAATCATTACCTGCCTGTGGCCTGCATGTGACCAGTTCATTATCAGGAAGTATTTGGGGTTTAAACCTCAGACTTCTCTGTTACCACTGAACCCATGAACTGCATGATTTACTAGGAAGAATTTCCACAGATTTTTTGTATGAATGGTCCTACATTTAAAACCTGTTTCCAAGACCCTGTTCCAACATTTACTCAGCTCCGTCTGTTTCCATGGACAGACATCCCTGGTTGCTGACAGGCCTGAACCAAAATTTTAGGAAGAGCTAATGAACAAATGAGTTAGCGCAGCCTAGCGCGTGGTCTAATCCAAGTAAATATTCTTTGAAAACGTGCTCAGCAGGATTGACCATGTCATAAAAGGCCCTGATCCTGCATGATTGCATGGGATCTTTTTCACTGACTTTCAATGAGCATTGGAATGAGCCCCAAGGTAGTAGCTATCAGAAAGGGCAGCTGCTTAAAATTTTTATTGCTCTTTTACTTGAGAGCCATCAGAATAAAACATACAGTGTATATACAGAACGTTAATTTTTCAGAGGCCTTTGTAGCTGCAAACATCTACAGATTCAACAGATTGTCTGGGAAGCACTGCCAGAATTTTACATTACCAACTAGTCGGCTTCAAGGACAGTGGTTTTGCTGCTAGCAACATAAAAGGCTGGCAATTTCACAGACTTGGATCAAGCCCCTGATATTTGCTTAACTGTGCATTCACTCAGGATACCTGGAAGCTGCCTGACTCACCTTTTAGTTCAGCACACCTGTGGATTTACCTCTTCTTAATAGGAAGAAACCTGAACCTAAGAGATTGGGACCAAAAGAGTCCTTCAGCTGATTACTTTTGTCAGCAACTACTTCAATCCAGGCCATGCATTCAGGCTGAGAGCTGGGCTCTCAACTGTGCAATTGTAAAAGGGAGCAATCCAACACCTGAAAGTTCTGGCTCCTTCAGGAGACCTCTGCTTACAAGGCAAGGAAAAACAGCTGGGTTCCCAGCTCTGCACTGCACGGGAAACGTGAATAGATTTGAGCCTGTTTGCAAGAGAAGGCAGAAATACTGTGTTAAGATTTACTGAAGGAAACTTTTGTTAATGGAATGTTTGGTAATGGCCAATAGACACAGTATTTTAAGTAGATGAGGAAAGAAGTGAAGGGACATGTTGGGGGTTGGGTTTTTTCCCAATTATTTTCTTATTTCTTATTACCTATGGAATTTCTTCCCACAGTTGCTAAAGAAGCACTGGTGGCTGAATGCTTGGGGCCGGTGGGGAGGGGGAACTCCTTTGGTTTTTGGGAGTTTCTCGGTGGGGGGGAAGGTACCGCAAGAATGGGGGCAGGTAAAAGACAGAGTTCGGGGCAATCTTGCTCTCTTGCTCTTTGGTATTGGAGAAGGACAGCCGAGCATCGCTGGAGCTCAACCCTGAGGGACCGATCCCGGGCTCGTCTGCCCTGGGAATCCTGAATTTCGCCTCCCTGCCCTGCCCAGAGCCGGGCCACCCGGGCCCCGCCCTCCTGCTGCTCTTTCGGCACTGCTCTGGGTTTCTCCATGCCGTAGTCCGCACCCTGCTGCCTTGCCGGCACGTCCCCACAGTCCCAGCTACCGCAAAACCTCTGATGCATCTCGCCCACCAGCCTGGGACCTTTGATCATCCCTGCCGGCTGTGATGGTAACTGTACCAAAGGGAAAGTGCCTGCAGTCAAGAAGACTGTTACCAGGTCCCTGGTTCTGTTTGTTGTTAATGCCATAGTTATTGTTGCTTTATTTGTGCTGTTATACATACTAGTAAAGAACTGTTATTCCTATTCCCATATCTTTGCCTGAGAGCCCCTTAATTTCAAAAGTATAATAATTTGGAGGGAAGAGGTTTACATTCTCCATTCCAAGGGAGGCTTTCTGCCTTCCCTAGCAGACACCTGTCTTGTAAACTGAGACAGGACAAGAGACAAGTTTTTTCTCACTCACTTTCTTCAAGTGTTTAGAACATGTTTATCCATCCTGTTCATTACCCAGCCCTAGCTATCTCTCAAGGATCAAACTAACAGCTTAGCTTTCCCCTCCTATCCCACCAGTCACTCCTTCAACCTGAGCTTTTTTGTTTGGTTAGTTTTTAGGCTCAGGCTTCCCAGTTAATTTCTTTTGTCCTTGAAAAAGTGAAATAAACAGGGAAATACTGAAATACTTTTCTCTATGCTGATCAATGAAGTATTCCCAACAGTAAGCCCCCAATTCTCATCCAAAATCTGGAGGACGGTGGAAACAGTATTCATAACTTAATAATGGCAGACATTGGATGACTTGACCATCATATGAAATACTGGACTGTATTCAACAGTCAGCCCTGTTGTCCCCTTTTGAGCTACCATATAGCAATATATTGCTGCATTAATAATATGGTATATAGTAATGTAGACTATTTGTCTTACTGTAAAAGTTCTTTTGTTTTGATGCCTCTTGTATTCCACTATATTAATAGAACATTTGTTCTAGATTCCCTGCCAGGAAACTAGCAAAACCAGCCTTTTTTGCTACAAAAAGACTTATCACTAAAATTATGGGTACTATAATTTTAAAGCATGCAGTTCTACCTGTTTAAACCCCCTAACTTTTATAGCATCCTTTTTCAGTTTTATTTACATTTCAAGGGATGAGGATATGCAGTCTTCCTAACCACTTCAGTTTATTGTTCCTTCCTTTTCCCCTCACATTCTTTTTTCCTTGAGATACCTGTTTGTGGTATTTGTATTTATATTCATAACAACATCTTATTCATTAAAACACATCCTCACAATTATGCTGCCTTTGCCATCCCCTCTGACTTACTGTTTTGGGATGGAAAGCAGTCCCTGTCTTTTTTCACCACCTCAAACACTAAGTGTCTGAATTAATACACACAGAGGAACTCTGGAAGGGTGCTGACAGCTGCTGGAACTGTTCCACACCCAGAAAATGCATCCACCATCACTAGCCAAGGGAAGGCAGAGACACTAAGATTGCTGAGGATCCTGCTTTTTCAGGATGATGGTGAACACAAACTGCCTAGAAAGTCATGCTTCGCTCATGGAATCTGACCAGAAAGAGACCATGCTATTTCTGAAATTAATTTTGAATGGGGTTTTTTATTTCTAAGTGAGTACGGGGTTGTGAACAATTTATTATGGACCTTTTTCTTATGAACGGCAGGAATGTACTACCCAAAGGTTATGACTTCAAAATATGAAACAGAGCTCTGTAATCATCCTCAGTCACTCTCCTTCATCCGTTGCAATTTACATTAACTGTGCATTTTTATTTTGATTTTTAGATACACAGTTGTTTACCATTTGCATTACATTTTATTTCTAATATCCATTGATGGGGTCTTGATCATAGTGTTGCACAAAATTTTGATTTACAAGCAATTTAGTATACATTTTCATTGTAGCAATTACAATATGTTTTTGAGGCTGACATGTTTTTCTTGACTACTACTGAAGAAATCTCTCCTCCGAATATCTTCAAAGCAAATCCATAGTTCAATGTGAAAACCAAAACTAGTGGATTTCAGTACAGACTTTCAGAAATAAGCTAATATATGTTTCAGAACTGCTCTCAGTGAATTCTTCTTATGTTAACTTACCCATGTACTCTTTTAAATCTATATGTAATTTTGGCATCTGCAAGTATGTAAGTAGTATTATTGGCCCCGACCTTTCAAAAGATTGTATCTGTATGCATGTTTTAAGGCACCAATTCTGAAATCTCAAGTGTTCAATACTACAAAGTTCATGTTATGTGCGCTTCTTCTTTCCTCTAGGTATTGGAGACTGTCATCTGCTAAGAGTGACAACATAATTTCTCAGAATACAGGAAGAGGGCAGAAATAAGATGCCTGGAAAACACTATACAAACCATACTGAAAGGGAAAGTTACTGAAATGGCTCAAGACTAAATTTCGTCAAAATCTCAATCTCCTATGTATTTTATATATCTAGTGAACATCCATGTGGAAAACTCAGCATTTCTTGCTCTTCCTGTAGTCACCTGGCTGGCCTGGTTGGATTTTATGCAAACTGTGCATCACAGATCATTTTGCCAAAACTACCTATCAGATCGTAGTAACAAATTAATATGCACCCTTGTGTTACAGAACCAGAGAAAAAGATCTACAAAGCACACAACATCCATCATTTGTATATTTTCATAAAATCTCAATTCTCAATTTAAGGGATTTAACTCCTTATTTTTATTTCTGAAGTTCATAACATCCCCAATAAATCTCTGAAGGATTTGACCTCCCATTGCACCACTGTTTACGCCAGAGTCAGAGGGATAAGCAGAACTGATGAAGTTCACTAAGACCCAGGTCTAGTACACCCTCAGCTTGTCCATCACTTCTGGGTTTTGTCCAGCAATCCCAAATGGCATAAATATTAGCTGGATGGGAGTGGGAGAGTTTGAAACAGAAAATGTTTAATAAAGACAAAAATAACAAACTCTACAGAGAAAAAGCCGTGCCAGGAGCAACAGAATCTGTGCTCCTGCTAAAACACCCCAAAAATGCCACGAGGCCCTTTGTTCAGGCCTCTTTTGTAGTAACAACTGAGTCAGGATTCTCTGGCATTCTGCCAATAACGTAGCAACAGGTCTGAAGTGAAGTTCAGCAAGTCCTATCAGGTGTCTTCGAGCTGGCACACAGCCTAATAGGGAAAGAACTTTCTAGCTTTTTACCTTATTAGCAGGACAAAGAGCAAAACCCTAAACCATTTCCTGTGTGGAAACCTCTGCTATAGATGGGGTGCACTACTACACAGAAGAGCTGTGGTTTTGCTAAAAGTTAAGTATGTGTACAAAATCTAAACCCAAATCTGTGCCTGTAAATAAGACTAAACAAAACCCTGCAAAACAAACTCCCACAGCACGAAAAGAGATTGCATACCGTAAGCAGAATATTCTGCCCCATTTCAAGACCATGAGCACTGCTGGTCATCCCCTTATGAATGATAACTACTGACTCCAAAGTGGGCTCTGCACTTGTCCCTGTGCCAAAGCTGTGCATATGCGCTGCACACACATCCCATGTGGATCTGCAAGCACTGCAGCTTCAGTAAGAGGCACATGATGGTTAACAAGAACTCAGGATGTTTATTTAAAAAGTAAAAAACTCATCCATTTTCATTATTCTGTGAAACACAGAGAAGATGGGAAATAGAGAGGTTGGCTCAGGTCTAACATACCCATATGCTGCAGAACAAGGCTCGGGCTGGTATCCCTGAAAGGCAGTGACAAAGGAGGAATGCTCATTCAAGAAGACACAGCAGCAAGATAAACTATCGAAATTTCAACAATGAGGATGAATTGCTGTGCTGCAAGCTCTCTGCTCTGTGCGACCATTCCTGATGAGTGGCTCCTCAGGAGACGCCGGCAGGAGGGTGGCGAGCATCACCGCGTGGGTGAATCAGTTTAAGGTGAGCAGCGGTGGGTAAAGAAAGGGACGAAGGCTCTCTGGCTGACACGGATGATTCATTCACACATACGGTCGGGGCCAAAGAGCCCAGAACAAGGGAGGGTCCAGGGTTAAATACAGGAAAGGAGAGGTGTGGTTTTGGGGTAAGGGACCAATGGGATAATGCATGGTAGGAGGGTCCAGGGAGGAGCAAGGGGCCCTGTGTCCTATCAGGATGCAGGGGGAGGAATACATCAACAGGGGACCAATCAGGGGAAGAACTGGGGAGAACCTTCTGGAACAAGGGGAGGAAACTGGAGATGATTGAAGGAATGATTGACAATAACCGAGGAAAGATCTGGAAGGGAAGGCAGGGAAGGGATGATGTAACCGGGGGAGGAGAGCAACTGCTAGGGGAGTTCAGGGTTGCTGTGGAATGCTACATCGCCCCCTTTTTGTTTTAATAAAAAAATATCAGCAGTTGCTCTCCTACAACATTTAATGATACACGAAAAGGTGATTAAAACTACAAACAAAATGAACAATAATAAAATAATAGTCTTTAAAATAAAAGATGCCCAGCTGTGTCGTCCCCAGCGGTCGAAGAGATTGGTCCACCATGTTGGAGCAGTCTCTTTCTTGATGTCCTGCATGAGATCCTGGAGGCGTTTTATCTTTTGGTGGATGCTCTTGGTGTGACTGGACAGGTTGAAGCAGCACAGCCCGTCGAATTCCTCGCAGCCATGGCCATGGGCCAGCAGCAGGAAATTGATGGCTGCTTGATTCTGCAGCATTGCGTGCCTGGTTGTCTGCTCGTCATCCAGGAGCTCAGCAACTGTGGCCAAGGTTAGGTTGTCCTGCCGGCTTACCCAGCACCCCAGGTGAGAAATCTCACCGAGAGCCTTTGCCGCTGTGACCCACAGCAGAAACAAAGATACTGCGGCTCTCTTGGGGTGACTCCAAACCGTGAATTTAGGGTCACAATTTTTGTCAAATGAAGTCATGTCTCTTTTGTGTATAGCCAATCCTTTCTGTTTCTTCCAATCATGAGTAATAGTCTGATTTGGAGTCATTAAAGCCAGCCAGCCAAGCGTACATGGGCTGCCCTGGAGACGAGCAGGAATCCCTGCCCACATACGGTCTCCGCAGACCAAGAATATCCCCTTGGGATGATCAGCAGATAGGGCTCGGATGTGAGAGGTGTAATTGCACCAGCGGTAGCTATCATAATTTTTAGAGTGGGGAGAAACATCTTTTCTTCTAAAGGCCAAATCAACTTCTTGTAATGAATATGCCTTACCAGCTACGAATTTATAAAAGAAATTTACACAAAAAGTTGCCCCTGAGGACCCCAGCAGCGCCAATTCCTGGGGATCCTGTGCTGCATGCGGGAGGAGTTCAGTCCACTCAACCCAGGTGTCTACTGGATTGGGCAGCTTTCCAGCAAAGGGATACTCATTGGTCCAGAGTGGGATTCCTACCAGGCACAACGCCAGTGGATTTCCTGCGCTGCTCATGGCCAGGCATAGATGGTCTTGTATAGATTTCGCAAGGGTCACCCATATATTTTTGACGGGCTGTGGCACCAGCCACGCCGCGCACGTTGGAATGCGGGAGAGCATCCACAACAGCACTGCTAGTGATGTCAGGGCAGCAGCTTTCCTCCAGGCATCTCGCGTCCTTCTGCTGGCTCCGAGCATGGTAGACTTCATTCTCTTCTCTCTGGTGGCAATCTCTGGGCAATCTGTGAAAAGAACTTAAAAACATCCACTTTAGAGGGCAGTCCCTCTCACCCCCCTGTCCCCATCCCTCTCCACCTTCTTTGTTTAAAAAAAAGGAGAAGGCATCAACAGAGGGGGCAGTCTAGTTCAAGAAGGTATCTCGGGTCACGTATAGAACTCTTGGTAGAGTCNTCGGATGTGAGAGGTGTAATTGCACCAGCGGTAGCTATCATAATTTTTAGAGTGGGGAGAAACATCTTTTCTTCTAAAGGCCAAATCAACTTCTTGTAATGAATATGCCTTACCAGCTACGAATTTATAAAAGAAATTTACACAAAAAGTTGCCCCTGAGGACCCCAGCAGCGCCAATTCCTGGGGATCCTGTGGTGCATGCGGGAGGAGTTCAGTCCACTCAACCCAGGTGTCTACTGGATTGGGCAGCTTTCCAGCAAAGGGATACTCATTGGTCCAGAGTGGGATTCCTACCAGGCACAACGCCAGTGGATTTCCTGCGCTGCTCATGGCCAGGCATAGATGGTCTTGTATAGATTTCGCAAGGGTCACCCATATATTTTTGACGGGCTGTGGCACCAGCCACGCCGCGCACGTTGGAATGCGGGAGAGCATCCACAACAGCACTGCTAGTGATGTCAGGGCAGCAGCTTTCCTCCAGGCATCTCGCGTCCTTCTGCTGGCTCCGAGCATGGTAGACTTCATTCTCTTCTCTCTGGTGGCAATCTCTGGGCAATCTGTGAAAAGAACTTAAAAACATCCACTTTAGAGGGCAGTCCCTCTCACCCCCCTGTCCCCATCCCTCTCCACCTTCTTTGTTTAAAAAAAAGGAGAAGGCATCAACAGAGGGGGCAGTCTAGTTCAAGAAGGTATCTCGGGTCACGTATAGAACTCTTGGTAGAGTCTGTCGTCTCTTTCTCTTCCAGGAGGTGGCAACCTGATGATCTGGTGCTCTTCCTCCTGGAGAGTTTTCTTGTAATTTTGTCTTTGTCTGGCAGGATGCGTTGTCAATATATGGCTTGATGAGTCATCCAGGGACCCACCATGGTCCTGTATCAGTTGATACACAGGCATATCCCCTTCCCCATGTGATAAGGGGATAGGGTCCCTGTACTTGCTTGGATTCTGGGTCTTTTACCAGAACTGGCGGCTTCTCAATAAATTCATCTTTACAGGAATAGAAATGTTTTAGGATAGGGGGGTTCAGGTCTGCAAAAGAACAGTTTAGAAAGTTAAAAACAAAAAGGACTTTAGAGAGCCTAAGAGGTGGTGGTAGCAGTCTGGTGTCCGTGTTTTGTTTTTCAAGTCGTTGCTTGAGGGTCCGGTTCACCCTTTCTACCATGGCCTGGCCTGTTGGGTTATAAGGTATTCCTGTAGTGTGCTCAAGACCCCATTGACTTAATAATTCCTTAAATTGTTTTGATGTAAATGCGGGCCTGTTGTCAGTCTTTAGGGTCTTGAGCACACCAAGGGTGGCAAAGGCCATGTAATAGTGTTTAATCACATCCTTCGCGGCCTCGCCTTGATGGCATGAGGTGAAGACCGCTCCAGAGCATGTGTCAACTGACACGCGGACGTATTTTAACCTTCCAAATGACATGACGTGGGTTATGTCCGTCTGCCACAACTCCAGGCTCCTCAGGCCATGAGGGTTGACCCCCAGGCCCATAGATGGCAGGGCGAGGACCTGGCAGTTGGGGCAGGCAGAGACAATCCCATGCGCTTGTTCATGTGTGATCTTGAAGTGTCGTGCCAAGGCAGGAGCATTCTGATGGTCAAAGGCATGGCTCAGCTTGACCTGCTGGAAGAGACTCGGGATGGGAGCATCTCTTTCCAGCGGCATGGCCAAGAAGTCGGCTCGGCGATTGCCTTCCGTAATCGGACTGGGCAGGTCCGTGTGCGATCTTACATGCATTATATGATAGGGCTGCCTCCAGTGGGAGAGGAGATGTATGAGCTTCGAAAGCTCACCTATCTTGGAGTTGTCTGCCTCCCGCAATAAAGTGTGTTCTGCCCTGGATACTACTCCCGCAACATACATGAGTGTCCGGGTTCCTCCAGGTCATCATGGACTTGTGTGATTTCCCCGAGCCATCAGTGAAAACCGTCACGCCCTTGACCAACATACGCCAAATCTGTGACTAAATTTAATGGGCCCTGAAACCTTTCAAAGGCGCGGACAACAGCTGCAAGCTCTGCAACTTGTGGGGATCCTGGAACAAGCTGGACATCAGACTCACACTCCTGAGTGTCCGGGTTCCTCCAGGTCATCATGGACTTGTGTGATTTCCCCGAGCCATCAGTGAAAACCGTCACGCCCTTGACTGGTGTAGGGCTATGATACGATTTTGGTACCAAATTAAAAATTTCTTTTGTGGCCTGGGAGATGATTAGAAATTTGGCCTTGGAAGCTATCCAGAGTGTATTGCAAATGATTGCTGAGTTGGTACAAATGACCAACGAATTTATTTGCCAAGGGCAGATAAATGTATGTATAGTCACACCCGGACATAGTCTGGAGCCGAGCTTTGGCCTTTAAAACAAGCTGAGCCATGAGCTCCTGTGGCGCTGACAGTGTTCGCAAAGGTGTGTTTGGTAGGAACACCCACTAAAGGATCAGTAAGGGATCCTTGAGTGAGGTGTCCCATTGAAATATAAGGCCGTGGAACCTGGGAGACTCACCGAGCACCGCGAAGTAAAATGGTAGTCCTGGGGAGTAGCAATGTGCTTGGTGAGAGGTTAGGGCTGCAGAGGCCTTGGCTATCGCCACCTCGGCCTTGGGCATCAGATGTCTTGGGAGTCGAGCTCCGGAACGCCCTTGAGGAGCCAGAAGAGCAGTGCCAGGTCTTTGCTGGTCAGGCCGAGCAGGGGGCGGACCCAGTTCAAGCTGCCACACAGCTGCTGAAGTTCTCGCAGGGTCCGCGGATGGTCCTTTATGACTACCTGCTGCGGCCTGACTGTCCACTCTCTGACTCGGAGGCCGAGGTACACAACTGGCGTGGTCCTCTGCAGCTTCTCAGATGGAATCATAAATCCCTCCCGCTCAAGTGCCGCGATGGTCTCAGTTAGTACAGAGTCTACGTACCTTTTTCCCAATGCACAGACTAATATATCATCCATGTAATGGTAGATGGTCGCATCAGGGAATTTCTTTCGGATTGGTGACAATATCTGAGAGACGTACAATTGACAAAGGGTTGGACTGTTCTTCATGCCCTGAGGTAGAACGGTCCACAGGAATCACCTCGTCGGTCCCTCCCAGTTAACGGGAGGGACAGAGAAGGCAAAACATGGGGCATCCGCAGGGTGGAGCAGGATGTTGAAAAAGCAGTCCTTGATATGAAGGACTGCGAGCAGCCACTCCCTGAGGAGCATTGTTACCGAAGGGGTGCCAGGCTGAAGGGAACCCATGTCCTCCAGGACTTCATTGATCTTACAGAGATCCTGGAGGAGACGCCATTTGTCCTTCCCCGGTTTACGGATGACAAAAACCGGGGAATTCCAAGGGCTGTCCGTTGGGACTAGGTGCCCTTTAGCCACCTGCTCATCTATGAGGGAATTAAGCGCCTCCAACCTATAAGGTGGAAGGGGCCACTGATCCACCCACATGGGCTCGTCAGATTTCCAAGTGAGCCGTGGGGGTCGGTGGTCTTCAGTGGCCCCGGCTAGAAATCCAAAGTTGTCGCCGGGATTTCTAGCCACGCCCCCCATTGATATAGCAGGTCCCGACCCCACAACATCAGGTGGCTTTGGGCCACATAAGGTTTTACTGTGGCCACTTGCCCCTCGGGACCTTCAATGGTTATTAAATGTTTGCTCCACAGAGCTTGTACCGCTCCTCCTACCCCAGAAATGGAGCCAGAAGGCGGCACTAGCTCCCACTCAGCGGGCCACCTTGACTGTGGGATCAAGGTGACATCTGCCCCAGTGTCTGCCATACCCGTCAATTGTAGTCTCTTTCCCCGATGCGATAGCATGCACCGGAACCGTGGCTTGTCCTTCCCCAGGACCTTCATCGGATATATGTCAATGTGCACGGGCTTGGCGTCTTGGCCAGGAAGAGTCACAAGTTGTGCCACAGGGGATCCCTTCAAGATCTCAAATGGGACCTCTCCTGTGGCTTGAATAGTCACTGTAATCTCCTGCCCAGGGGACAGGAGGACGACTTTGGGGATCACCGTGAGAGATGGCGGAGTCTTCAAATGATCCCCTAGTATAAGTACTTGTGTGTCCTTGCCGTCTTTCAGCTGAAAAAGCCCCACTGGGATTCGTGTCACTTCATTGTCCTTTAGGGTAATATTCAAGGTACTGAATAACAAAGTTCTAGAGTCCACGGGCAGGTGTTTCTGTCCCCAGAACCAGGTTAGGCCGTCATGGAAGTCCCGGTAAGCCGGAACTGCCCCGACGGCGCCTGGTTCTCGGGGATTGCTGGGAGACTTGGGTGGAAGGGTTGATTTAATGTCATTGCGCGGTCCCTCCCCATGCTCCTTCCCCCGTTTCCCGACCCGTGGGACCAATTTGAATTGCAAAATGACTTCTTGTTGTAATTTGAATGTGGGGCACCCAAGCCTGTCTTACCTCTCCCCCGGCCGCAGTATGGGTAGGGCAGATTGTGCAGGCCTAGAAAGGGCTGAGGGCATTGTGCCATAAAATGCCCTTTCTGGCCGCAGTTGAAACAAAATTGGTGGAAGTCCGAGACTACCCTACCCATACCCTCTGTCACGGCACCAATGGTCTGTTGCTGGACCGAAGCGGCTTTGGAGCACACTTTGATGATCTTCTCCATAGTGAGTGGTGGGTCTGTGGGGAGAGCCTTAATAATTTTTTGGCACTCCTCTGTGTCCTCAGTGGCAAATTTTACTAGCAGTTCCTCCTGTGCAGTTTCATTTTCCACCTGACGCTCGATGGCATCCCGCAGCCTGTCTGCAAACTTCATGAAGGATTCTTCTGGTTCCTGTTTTATTTTAGCAAACCAGAGCTGGGGCTTGTTGCCATCAGGTGTCTTTAGGAGAGCTAACCTCGCAGCAGATTTGATGTCGTCTAGAACTGCACCTAACTTCACCTGCTCTTTAGGATGGGAAAACCCTTCCGTGCCACTGAGCTCCGCCACAGAGAGAGGCTGTTGACCAGATGGAACATCATATTTTGTAATAAGTTTCGCCAATTGCTCCTCCCACAGCGACCGCCACATCACAAACTCCATGGGGGAGAGTAAGGGGGTCATCAGGTGCCTTAAATTGTGCGGGACCATTGTGTGACCAGATAAGGTTAACTCAAGGACATTTTTAAAATAGGGCGATTGCCTCCCATGCTCCCTGGCTGCCTTAACGAGCTCCTTTAATTCTGCGTAAGGGAACTGCTCCCACCGGGGAGCACCACTGTGACCCAGGATGACTGGGGCCATGATCTTCTGTAGGCCCTCAGCCATTTCCATATCCCCCCTTGACAGGGCCTCCTGGTGGGCTTTCACCCACCTCCAGTCGGGTCCAGCACCACTGCTCACTGACGTGTCGGAATCATTGTCCTCTGAAGAGGAGGAATCATGTCCAACCATGGTGCGGACCCGCAGCCGCGCCGGAGGGACTCTGTGACTTGGGTCCCCAGATGCCAAGATGGCCTCCTTCCGGGCAGGCCTCCTTCCGGTTCCAGTCACTTGGGAGCCGGAAGGGGCGGAGGCTGGGGGGGAGTGTCCTGGGCACAGGGGGGTGGAATTAAAGGAGCTGGGCACACCCTCAGGGCGGGGACTCCAAGGGGAAACAGAGAGAGAAGGGCAGGGTCCCGACGCATACACCATCGACACTGGGGAGGGGCTTGATGCGGAGGGGAGGGGGCCCAAAGCCAGCGATGAGGGGGAGGGACCCGACGAAGAGGAGGGAAGAAAGGGATTGGAGGAACTGAAGGGATTGTTTGCCCTGAGGGGAGGAGAGGAAAGACAACCACCATTTTGGTCCCGCTTAAGCACCACATCCAATTCAGAGGTCAACTTCGTGAGTGATTTTTCAATATCCCCCAAAATGGCAGAGGCGCCATTTTGGGATGTCAAGTCCGGATTTTCGGCCTCGGGCTTAGCCACGAGGCCAGTGCCATTTTGAAGTGTCTTGTCAGTTTTACCGGCCTCGGGCATAGCCACGAGGCTGGCGCCATCTTGGGATGGCTTAAAAGTAGATAATGTGGGATTAAAACTCGGGCAAGGGGATTCTTGGCAAGCAGGAGATAGGGAAGAGCTCAGCCCGGGGTGACCAGTCCCGGGCCGAGAAATGGACAGAGGGAGACGGGAGGCAGCAGAAGGCTGGCAGCTCTCCTGCACAACTTGGTGGGCTCTGCCTCCCGTCCCACCCTTAGGGGAAGAGGGTAAAGGATTGGGGAGGGCAGAGTGCTGAAACGAGGGTGAACTGGGGGGCGTTCCCTTAAATTGAACTGATTCCCCAATGCCCCAGTTCCCCTTCGTTAACTTAAAAAATGAGTTTAACAAAGGAAAAAACTCCCCAGATTTTTCACCGACTTCATCTTAAGCCTATACATAACTTTCCCAACCTTATCCCAAAGCGAAAAAGAAAGGTGGTCTCCTGGGGAAACCCCGGAGACATTCTTAAAAATAAAATGAACAAAACATTTTAAATCTCCCTTAGAAAAGGATTCTCCATTTTCCTGCAGGGTGCACTTAACTTGGATATAAAAATCCCTTTCTTGAGATATGAGTTTATTCCCTATAGCCTTAGAGGAGGAAAGGAGTAAAAGAAAGGAACACGAGAAAAAGGGAACCCTAAAAGAAAGTGCCTCAGTGCTAAATACTTACCACTCCGAAGAAGGCGTGCAGTCAGAGGTTGAGTGGTGGTGGGGTCGAGCTCCTCTAAGGACCGCTGCCTCAGGGGGCTCCCTTTCGGCGAGTTGCCGCAGTGGCTTCCTTGCAGGAGTTGTTCCCTGGCCCCTCTTAACTCTCCTTGTAGAACCAAGGAGAGCCTTTGGGGAAGCTGGTCCAGATCGGAGTCTGTTGACTTCTTTTGAAGAAGCCGAGCCACTCCACAGGAACCCCTTCGGAGGCCCCTGTTCGGGCGCCAGCTGCCGCACTGCGAGCTCTCCTCTGCTCTGCTCAACCGTTCCTGATGAGTGGCTCCTCAGGAGACGCCGGCAGGAGGGTGGCGAGCGTCACCACGTGGGTGAATCAGTTTAAGGTGAGCAGCGGTGGGTAAAGAAAGGGACAAAGGCTCTCTGGCTGACACGGACAATTTATTCACACATACGGTCGGGGCCAAAGAGCCCAGAACAAGGGAGGTTCCAGGGTTAAATACAGGAAAGGAGAGGTGTGGTTTTGGGGTAAGGGACCAATGGGATAATGCATGGTAGGAGGGTCCAGGAGGAGCAAGGGGCCCTGTGTCCTATCAGGACACAGGGGGAGGAATACATCAACAGGGGACCAATCAGGGGAAGAACCGGGGAGAACCTTCTGGAACAAGGGGAGGAAACTGGAAATGATTGAAAGAATGATTGATAATAACCGAGGAAAGATTTGGAAGGGAAGGCGGGGAAGGGATGATGTAACTGGGGGAGGAGAGCAACTGCTAGGGGAGGAGGAGACTACACAGTAGTCTACCATTCAGGGTTGCCGTGGGATGCTACAATGAATTGCAGGGAACTCAGATATCTGAGTGTTGGGGGTTGGAATTTTCCCCATTAGAAGTCGGGGAGGCACTGAGGACTGGGTGCTTGGAACAGGGCGGGGGGGAAGGGCAGAACCATCGCAAGAGTAGGAGGCAGGTAAAAAGGCGGGTTTGGGGGCAGCCTCCTTTCTTGCTGGCCTGGGTGGCATCCAGGGACGGCTGACACTTGCTGCGGGGATAGTTCACCAGCCTGAGAGACTGACCAGCCTCTGCTTGCCCTCTCTGGGAAATCCTGCCTCTTCTCTCTGCCCTGCCTGGAGCTGCTGTCCCACCCTCCCACTGTTTCTTTGGCGCTGCTCTGGGCTCTCTCCACACCCGGCCAGAGACATCCTGCAGTTCCAGTTGCTGCCACGGAGTTTCTGGTGCATTTTGCTCACCAGCCCAGGACTTTTTCTGCTCATCCCTGCTGTTCCAGCCTGCTGCTCCTGGGAGTCCTGCTGGAGGCGCCAGGGCCAGCTGCCTCGGGGTTTTCGTAGAGCAGCGTTTCTCCTCCTCCTCCTGAGGCCGTTTTCCCTCCTGCCTCAGGCACGTCACCACCACCAGGTGTTTCCCAAACCCATGCCACAGCGCCCCCTGCAGCCATGTGGGGAGCACCTGCCCTGCCCTGCCCATCAGGAGCTGCCAGCGCCCCTGCTGGCTGTGACCATAACTGCACCAAAGGGAAAGTGCCACAGCCACAAGGCTGTCACTGCTTCTGGGTCTGTTTGGTGTTAACACCATTGTTACTGCTGTTTGTTTGCTTTATTACACATATTAGTAAAAACTGCTACTCTTATCCTCATATCTCTGCCTGAGTACCCCTTAATTTCACAATTCTAATAATCCGGAGGGATGGGGTTTTACATTCTCCATTCTAAGGGAGGCTTTGCTGCCTTTCCGTAGCAGATACTGCCTTGTAAACCAAGACAATGAGAGAATGAGAAGAAACGAACTTGGCTGCAGAAAGATTACAGAAAGTGCAGTCTGTTCTGTACCCAAGAATCTGTGTGTTCTGTGCCCAAGAATCAATCTACTCCTCGTGTGTTTGAGCAGCACCTCTCCAGCACTGCCAATGCTCAAGTGTTCCTGCACAGCCTGCACCAGCATCCACCAACAGGAGAAACTGTGGTGGAATGCTGCTGTCAGCTCTGGAGCAGAGATACATTTAATCCAAATTTTGTCCTAAACCTGCTGTCATGCTTTGACTAATGACATCAATACAAAGGGTTTTTGCAGTAGGTGAACTATAATATAGGTAATGAGCTGCAAAGTCTGGTATGCCAATAGCCACCTTCAATATTTTTCTCTTTTCTCTGGAATTTTGTAAGTGAAAACCTAGTTAAACATATTGAACTATGTTTTCATATTTGCCATCAATGAAAGAGCACAGAGGAGTTTCATCTTTCAGGATGTTAGTTGTTTTTTTAAATGACATGTTCAATGATAAAGTTAATGGTCATCCTTACAATTTTTTATAGCAATTGAGACATTAGTCATAGACCAACATTTGCTCAGGTAGGGAGAACAGAGTATCTGGCTCTGAGTTTTATTTCTCCAGGGAAAATAGGTTCTGATTAATGAAACTATGGAAGGGTCCTGAATGTAAAGGCAAGGAGTAAACAAAATTTTAAAGAATTGTTTTCAGAGCAAAGTCAAAATTGATAAACTGCTTCCTCACATATATTGTGCTATACAAAATTTTAAAGATTCTCCCAATGCCCTGGTAGCTGACATTCAAAACAAAAACAAAGAAATAAGTTTCTTGGCCTCTAGAGATTTCTATCAGCTCTGCCACCCCCACACCCTTTTCTTCTGCCCTCTCCCTTTAGGGAAGAGTTCGTAAGTTACCAGCTAAACCCCTGAAAAGAGAACTCTAGGACTCTACTGTAAGACTGCCCCTTTTTAGGGGTTCCTCAGTGTTCTGGCTCCAAACCTTAATGGGGTTAACAACCTCATTTTCTGTAAAAAAGCATCTTCCAGCTACAATACACCTTGCTGGGACTTGTTCTGAGAACTGCCATCCTCTTTTTCCTTATCTCCAGTTTCATTTGCTGTAGCAAAGACTGTGCTGAAGCCTCACTCTCTTTCACTGAAGAATTTCAAGGCTTTTATCCTAACCTACCATGACACTGAATTTTGGCTTTTCTAAAATGTCCAGTTCCTCCACAGTACATCCTTTTGAGGTTGGCTTCACTGCGTTACCCATGCTCTAAGGATGAGATGCCTCAAAGCAAATAAATCATGAACTGTCATCAGGCTGCAGGGTTAAATTGAGCTGAAATGCACAGAATGAGGCTGTGACCAGCAAGATGCAGTCGGCTGGGAACTAGAGCCAGGCAGCAGCTCAGTGACCATCCTGCTACCCCAGTTGTATACAAGTCCACTGAAGCCATTACATTCGGTTTACTGCATACTACTCAGGCTGATTTGGGCCTTAGAACAGCAAGAGCTGTTTTGATGACAACAGAGGTGGAGAGTGACCTTTGAAGCCTAAGCAGAACTGCACTTTACCTACTGAGATTGTGCCCACATCAGTCTTTCTTACATTTAAGAGATAAACTTACTGCTAAATTTTGTATTTTCTTGATAAGTGTACAGAAAAGGCTTTAGTATTTTTTGAATCGCTGGTGGCTTCTTAAGGGAGTACAATATCTCCTTTAAGAAATTACATTATGATTTTCTAAAGAGGACCTAGAAATACTGTGACAGTTGTCACCATTCACAACTGTGCTGAGAGGCAAAAAGTCATGCAGAAGCTTGTAACTCTTGAGTAACTGATATGTAACAAATCATATTAAAACTGTTCCAGAGACTGATGTGTAACCTCACAGTTAATAAACGTATTTTTATTGATTTCAGCAAGTTGTACTTTGGGGCATTACTTATTGGAAAATAATTTCAGCAGTAAATACTTAACAAATTAACTCATTATTTCACTTGTCCTTTTAGTAGGAAGTAACTAGGTAAGTTTGAATACTTTCTGCTTTATAACTGACAAGAGTATTCAAAGATGAGTATTTGCACTAAGAGTTTACTCAAGTCCTTACTCTCTTGTTTCCATCCATTTCCAGCTTTCTTAGTTCCAGTCTACATGTCTTCCACATCCTATCTGAAATAAGTAAGAAAGCAGAATGGAGCAAAACCAATTCACTGTGTGCTACCTACAAACATGATATGTACATGTTATGCTTCTTGGTTTAATGACACTCTTTACCATTTAACTGCACCCCAGTGTCTACATGAATGTTGGTCAATGTGGTAGTTTTGCATAAGAAGCAATCACAGAAGTAATGTTTTTAAAAAAGCTGCTAAGCAATTTCTTCTGTGTCTGACAAAAACAACTAATTACTCAACTAGCTTTAAGAACTGACACTTTGTTATACGATTGAGAAAGCTGATACACTTTTGTGAACACCTATGTTAAAACCAAAAAATTTCAAGTCTTTTCTCTTCTTACTAGCAGAGAGGTAACATGGGCCGGCCTGGCTGCTGTCTTGGCCAGGCCGGGCGGCTTCTGCCGCAGGCCTGGGCCTTTTTTCTGTGGCGCCCGCTGGGCACCCTCCCCTCCTTTATTGGCTGCTGGGCACAGGGAGGGGGTCACGGGGCTGAACCAGAGTCCACCGGACCTGGGAATAGCTACAAGCAGGGCTAGCCCTCCTTACTGCAGCCTGCGCGGCTTGGCAGGGCCTGCTTCTGGCTCAGCAATTGCTAGGCAAAAGAAAAAATGTATTAATCTTTAGCGTGCTGCTGCTGAGATTTAGCTGCTTCTTCAGCCTGGCCACAGTTCCTGGAGCCTGCCAGGGTCATATGACTATCTGCAGGCTTAGGTGAGATTTTAACTTTTTCAGCGCTTCAATTTTCTTTCTAGTGAGAGAAAAGACAAATGCAAACATGTAAAGAAACAACATAAAAACACTGAAGTCAGTCAGTAAAGAGGAAGTCGAATTGCAGATGGGAGGGATGAGGAGATGCCTTAATCTTAAAGCTAAAATCTTGTAAAGCTATAAACAAAAGACGTAATTGATACATCAAATTTTTCTTTCTCTGTAACACATAAAAGAATTATGAAGGGATGACTTACTTAAGCAAAAGTCTCTGTGTAATCTTATTAAAAGGTTGAACAAACAGAGAGAGAAGAGTGATGAAGATCCTGTGCCTCTAGAGAGAGAGGACTTCTGTTCCCAGAGATGAAAATGGTCTTAAAGATAAATGAAGAGAACTTTTGCTTTTGAACAGCTCATCTTTAAAATAGTACTCTAAGTACTATTTTAATAGTACTAAGTACATGTAAGTTGACATGGCCTACAAACACAATTGTGGGAAGGCTGTAGAAAAATAAGAGAGACATCACGATTGTAAGTTTCTCCAGGCGGCTGCTGTTCGTGAGAATTAGAAGCCACGAGAGAACTGTTTTTCTTGTAAAGTCTCTATAATATTAACAAAGGAAACTTCTCTTCCTAAGTGAACTAATAAAAAACTATTTTAAAAGTAGTAAACTGACTGAAATTTTAAGTCTTGTTTCTTTACATTGTCAGGAAAAAAAAGTATTAGGGGGAGGAGAAAATTCTAAAAAGTTTGTTTTGATTTTTATCACTCTTTCTTTTAGTTACTATTAATAAACCTTTCTTTATACCCTTTTAAAGTTTTGAGCCCACTTTGCCTTTCCTCCTAATTCTATATATCACAACAAGAAATGAGTAAATACATTTTAATTAGTACATTAGCCAAAAAGTTTCAAAATTAGCAAACCTAAACCACTACAGTCAAGAACTTCCCTTGTGCTGTCTTTGCCTTAAAATTCATATGTTTCATGATGTCCTCACAAATAAAGAAGAAGAAAATAAGCACATTTTGCAAAATATCTGCTAACCACAAATCAGCTGGGAGCTCCTCAGTACCAAGAATCTTCTGAATGACACATGTACAGAAACAACTCTACAATGAGTCTACAAAGTTATGGCTTTGGGCAAAGCTTTGAAGCAGATTTGAGGACACTGAAAACGAAATGGTACAGGTTTAAATGAAGTGGGTGAACCCACACCCACACACACGTACACCTACCATGAGAGACATTGGAGCAGATAGACTCCCATCCTAAGAAACCAGTGACAAGACCTCTGGAGAAGGGTACCATGGATGCTCAGAACAGGAACTCCTTTGGAAATGACATCATTTGTACATTACATGCTGACTGACCAAAACCTTAAGATAAAAGCTGTTGAAATTTTTTACAGTATTTTCTTGTTACTATTCCAATAACTTCTTATATGCAAAAGTATTTCCAAGTGTTACAGTATATAAAGAAAAAAAAATTCAATTTGTCTAATTTTTTTGGTATAATTCTCCAGCAATGATAAAAAACAAATCTAAAAAGAAATTTTGATATATAATTAGCTGAAAATGTAATCACACTTTCAAAACCACTGTGGAAACTACCAGTGCAATAGTCAAGACATAAAGTTCTATGACTAAAAAAAGAATTAAAGCAAAACAAAATGAAAGATCCCAAAACAAACCAGTGAGGTTAAGAATCATTACTGCAACTCATTAGCTAAGCAGCCTTTCCTTTAGAGGCAAGTCTTTTTTAAAAAGAGCGTACAAGCACATTGGCTGTGATGTATTAATTTAAAATTCTTTCTTTTCTGAAAAAGATAGATATGTTTTATGATCATTATATTCACTGTGTAAATAAGGCTTTATTTCATTGTGAATCCACATAAATTGCTGTAACAATATATTGATCTTACCTTTTAACTTCCACTTTGAATTGTCTGACCAGAAGAGGGAACTGCAAAAGTAACCTCTCTGCCAGCAGAGTCAATCACTGCCTCCATTGCCAATCCAGTAGAAACTCTTTGTCATTAAAAAGCCAGTATCCCATGCATTTTAGGATTTTTTTTTTAAAAAGCACCTCAGGTGAACTAGTGCAAAAACTAAAGAGGGAGATACTAAATAACAACTCACCTAAAGATAAAAACCCTAATAATATAAATCAATAAATAATTAAGATTAGAAACAGTAATAGAAAGGAAAACAATTGTGTCATATTTCAAACTTCTTTACAGTTGTTTGATATTTATTTTACAGTTGTGTCATAATGTATTTTAAAGTTCTTTATGATGATTTTTTAACTAAGAAAAGCTTTTTCTGTAATTTAGCCCACAGACATTTGAATCACCAACTTCCACTAGTACATTTGCATAAAACCAGTTCACCTCTAAAATTCATCTGCTTCAATTACTCCTTTCTCACCTGAAGTCATATGGCTCTGGATGGGATGTAGGCACCTTTCTGTTGCTTGGGGCCATGTTAGAGGGCTTACAGGAACATATTCTTTCTCTGTCCAAGAGACTCAGCTGATGGAGTGGTACAGAACATAGTGCAGCAAACTGTAAGAGGAAAACAAGAGTTAGCACCATTAAGTGAAAAAAAAAATTGTTGTCTGAAAAACATATGTGTGTCAGGGAAAGACAGATATAGGTAACCAAATGCAGCAATTTTGCATACTGCATATTTATTTACATATTATAACAAAATACTGCCTTCCCCAATTCTCCTCAACACAGTGGGAGAGATCTTCATACTTGAACCTCTTTTAAAATAAATTTTCACCACGTTTGTTTAATGCCTTTTACTATACTGGCATAGGACTGCCATCAACTGGGGTATATTGAGAACTTAGAAATTTTTAAAATAATATATATAATATTAACATATAATGTCATCTGGTTGATGTTTTCTTAAATCCATCTTTAAAAAATAATAGTATTCTGGCCTTCAAAAGGCCAAAGACAAAATACAGGGCACTTTTCTGCAATTTCTACTTATCCTGTTATTATTTACCCAATAGTCAAAAAAAAAAAAGTTGTATTTTTAAACCATTACTTGCTTCATTATTTTCAGAAGTTGCTTTCAGTGTAGTGAACTGTTTTTCAGAATTTTGCCTATACTGAGACTATTAATCATAAATCAAGACAATATGAATTTGACAAGGTTGCTTGTATGGACTAGTTTATCCTTACTAATAATTCCATTAAGACTCAGTTCAGCTTCTATTCCAGTCAATGAAAAAATGTGTGAAGTGACTACAGAAACTTGAGATTAAACAAGTAACTAAATCTAGAAGCCAGCCAGGGGTGTTGTGACAGCATTCCAACCTACACCCACTGCCCTGCTGAACGGCAGAAGAGTTGCCTTGCCAGGCTGTAATGACATACAGAACAGTACCAAACCATGGTGCCTGTGCAAAGCCATCTGAGCAGACACAAGTGCTGGTGGCTGCTACAGGATACAGAGATACTTAAAACGATGCTATGAACCCACAAGTATTCTTCCAAAACTGTAGGAGTAGAAGTAGCAGGAGTCTAAGAGGAATACAATGAGCATTGTTAGGGAAACAGAGAGTCTTGTGCAAACAAATATTAAATGATGCAGTTCACTTCAGTGATTAATTAATTTGGGATATGCCAGAAGAACCCAAAGTAATGGAGTGTATAGGCAGAGTAAATCAAGTGCTCTCTCACAATACAGACAGGAGGCATTTAATGAAATCACAAGGCTGCATTTAAGTACATTAAAAACTGATTAAGTGGATGTTTTAACACAATACAAAATTAACCAGGACAATTCACTGGAGGAGAAGAGTAAGAGAGTAGAAAATGGATACATTCAGTGACTGCACTCACACAAAGTGTGTATGATCTCCTGTTTGAGGAAGCAGTCAGCCACTGCTGAACACAAACAGTGATTTTCCCTCTTTCTCTGAGCTGTTCATTGACCTGTGAGCAATAAGAGCTAGAACAGTTCTACTGGCAGGGGAAACTCTAAAAAATGGCCAGCACACTGTGCTGCAAATAAGAGTTACCCTGTGTGAAGCGAGCTGTAACAGCTGGCCGTGTGTCTGCTCTTAGACACAGCACTCCCAAAGCACTTAGGCTTAGTTTACTGCTCTTTCATGAGAAAGGGCAATGACGATCACTAAAGAATGACTAAAGTGAACAGTTAAAATTAGTATTTCTTTGAACAGCCAAAATGCACAGACATAAAAAATTTAACCTGCTTCCCTACACACATTAACATGATGGTAACATTGTGCTCAGAGACAAGAAGTTACTTGGGCTGCAGGACCAGCTTTGTACAATAGTGAGAACTGCATATGGAAAATTGTCCAGCTGGATCCTGAGTTAGGTCTCAGACAGACGAATGCTGCCATGGGCCAGGGATTTGCAAGCTCCAGGCTGTCAGAGAAGGGCTGACTTCTACCCACTGTGAATATATGAACAAATCCTGACACAAAGCCAGTCTGAACTGCACGGGTGCCACTCCTGTGTGACTGCTCAAACCTCACAGGCATTTTAGTTTGCTGTTTCAGCAAATTCTTGATATTTCACCAGTCTTCAACAGCTCCCAGAGACCTCCGGAGGTATCTACAGTCAATCACTGGAGGCTGTGCCTAGTTTGTTTCATTTGCGAAGTTAACAGGAGTTTTAGGAATAGCTATTTTGAACAGTACCTTGAGTATTCGAGGATCCAGGCCCCCGCTGTGACCCCGCCTATCACTCCTTGGTAACAGGAACAGAGAGTGCTTTTACTACTGCTGTCCCCCCGGGGCCTGATCTTTCCTGGTTTTCAAGACAAAGCTGACATGCCGTGAGAGGCAGCTAATGCCACAGGGTAAATCAATTCTGTGGCACTAGGTCAAGAAACTCCAGAGAACAGTCCTACAAACCTGACAGTGGAGGCCTCTGCCCAAGAATAACACCATGTCAGCCCCAGGCAGCTAACACATGAGGAAACAGTGCTATCAATCACGAAATAAATACACTTCCCCTAGCAAAACCGGGAGATACCTATGTTGAGACAGATAGACAATCAAAATGACGGTGTTCCCACAGAATTTTTGAAATAAAGAAATGTACAGTGCCACTGCTCATCCGATGGAGCTCTACGCAAAAGTTGGAAGAAGCTGCATTTATAAATCAAACCTGGACTTCTCTAAATGCCTCTCAGAGCTCAGCTGAAATGCATCCAAGTGTAAGTGTCTGGTTTTATCTTCCTAATCTGACAGGTAAAGAAGAGCTAACATCAGGATACAGGAACCTCACTCCCACCAACCAGACTCCTGCCTGATATCAGGTCCAAAAGAAAGACACACAGGTAGATGATTGTTCCCCATGACTCCACTCACACTTGCCACACAAGTCTTAGCCAACTAACAGTGGCTTGAATATTCAAAAATAAAATAAAATAAAANTCCCACCAAAAACTCATTTTCAAAAGGTTATAGTTGGGGGTCTTTTTGTACACACTCTTTTTCCTACTCAGGACTGTGAATAGAAATGTTAGCAGGAGTATTAAGAAATTGCCCTTCAAGTTGTGACTGTCATAAGCAATGAGAAATCATCTTCAGTCTACAGTGATTTCTTTTAGTTTAAAGGAAACAGAATAAAGGCAAGGTCACTGGGATGTGGCAGAAAATATCGATGTCTTATTAACACCTCAGAAACTCAGAAAATAAAATGGCTGCTGTACCACACAGCTCTTATGAGAGAGGCCCTTCCTGGAGCACAGTCACATATACATTTTATCATCATATATGCCACAGAAAATCAAAGCTCTCTTCCATAATCTATAATAGAGCATATATTCTGCGCTATTCTGCATTTTCCTACCCTGTAATAACCTATAAACTTCCCGGGTTTGATGCTATTCCTCCCAGCATCTATAGCTGAGCTTTCAGATGCTCCACTACCAGTGCTGTTTACATATTTTCCTCTTAGAAACAACCTTTTGTCAACAGATTTGTCTTTTCTCTCTCCTTTTCTCTCTACCTTGACCTATTTGCTGTCACTGCTGTTCAACAAGGACTCTGCATTGTCAGGGTTAACACTGAAGCACCTGCTTTTACCAGAGCTTTTCCCCAGGATCCTATCACAATGCTGGATCACTGAGGCCCAAAATTGGAAAAGGATTATTTATTCCCCCAAAAGATACAGAGCAGACAGAAGAAGGATTAAAGAAAGAAAGAAAGAAAAAAAAACCGCTCACATAAATAGTAAACTTTTCCCGCCACTGCTGGAAGTGCCTTCAGGCCACCCGGCTACGACCTCTTTGACAGAAACCCCCCAGCTATAGCCAGCAACTGCTAACACATTTTCTTTTCTCTCTCTCTCTCTTTTTTTTTTTTTTTTTTTTTTTTTTTTTTTTTTTTGTTGCCTTCTTTAAGTCAGGCTTGTTAAGAATTACCTCTGAATGTTTGTTTTTCAGCTGAGAACACAACTCTTGCCCTCATAAAAGTCAGTGCCGTGTAAGAGCCTCCCCACTGCCCAGCACTCTGTGCCCCACCCATTGCTTCCTTCCACTGCTCGCTCCTACATTGCTGCTGGCCCTCAGCTTCTTCACAAAAAAATATAAAGCTCTACCAATTAAACTGAACTCAACCCTAATAAAAGACAGTTTCTTTATTTTCAGTTACACAGACTTGGCTTTGATTTGCACTTGGGCTCTTTGTTTCAAAATCTTTTTGTTGTTCTGGCTGCTAGAGTAAATTTTAAATTTAAAAAACCCCATCTAATTCTACAGGGTTCTGAAACGTAGTACTTCTGTCAGAACTAGGACACACATCTCACCAGTGACATTACACAACAAAAGCACTATTTTTCTCCCTTACCCAGTCAAATATGCTCTTTGGGTATGGACTGTCACTCTTTGAACAAATATCTGAGTGTCTTAAAGACATCTAAAACTCTAGCAATATAAAATATGCAACATACCAAAGAATGACATGCTTCTTATTCATTTTAATTAAAACATTTATTCACTACACTCAGATGTTAGGGCTTTACCTTATTACACTGATGAATATAGATCTTCCTAGTTTTGTATGTTGTAATAGAATGCATCCAGTGATCAATGTGAAACAGGGACCAATCTTAACAATTTTGCAAATAATTTTAATAGTGCAGGTGTTGTTTTAATATAGCTATAATTTCTTTTAATGTTCATATGAATTTGTTCTATTTTATATAGGGATTGGAACTTGCATTTCACCTTTTGACCATTTAGAGCCTTCCTTGTATTTGCCATTCTTGGAATAAATGGAGCTTTATGAATTTGTAATCAACAAACATGGTCCCCTTGGCTATTAAAACGTTTCTGAAAGTTAATGTTAACAAAAGAGATCAAGAACTTGTAGTTAGGACAATACTCTCCTGTTTGCAATAAGTTACCTGTAATTGTCCCTCAATTTAGCATGCTTCCTTCTATTTCAAAGTGTTGAGAGATAAAGCTAGAGAGCTTCTAGAGTACCATAAGGAAAATGGGGAAATCAACAAAAAGGTAAGAATTGATATAGCAGACATGCACTAAAGAAAGGTAAAAGTGGTAAGAGTTGTCAAAACAAAGTGCAATAAATTCTTCAGTGTCTCATATTCTCAGATATGGTATTTCCTTATCTGTTTTCTTCCATCTACCAAGTAAAACTCTGAACCACAATTCCTTGGCTTTGTTTTGACATAAATTAAGTATGAGGCTTGCTATTTTTGAAATAGTTGAAGGAGATGCTAAGTTAAATTTGTGCTGAACTGAAGATGGCAGGTCGCTTTGCATTTTCCTGCTGTTTGCCTCATTTCTATTTTGAGGCTGAAAAACCATGAACAGTTTGATGGACTTCAGGAGTCAAAGGCTATAGTGTAGGTTTGACCTTGCTATTGCTAAAAAGGGAGGCAACATCTGCTTCATGTTTCCCCTGTGCAAGCTTTATAGTATCAGTACTGAAAACTGCAGTTTATTTAAGTTCTATTAACTACTGTACTTTATTTACCCACTGGTTTCAAACACACTGGTGGGCCCACTTTCTGGTGGGCCAGAAAGAGTGGACAAAGAAAAAAAGAATTGTTGCAAAGTATTTTAAAAAATCAAACCAGCACCATTTATAAAACATCCTCAGAACGATTTCAGCAATTGGCACACTGAGAAAATGGTAAACTTTCATTTCTTCAGTTTTACCCATTACATGAACAAAAGATGCCTGTTACCTGCATCACAAGCAACTAAGCAACACCTTGTCCCCTTCACTGAAGGGAACAAGGAACAAAACAATCCCATTCTTAAGGAAGAAGTGGGACGAAAGTGTGTAAACCAGAATAGTAAAATCTGTAGGCATAACTAACATTTTCAAACAAACTACTCTACGAGCTCTGCCCATAAGAAAAAGGTTCAGAACTTCTGAAACTACTGGAAACTCTGCTGACAGTTCTTTCTGCCTGGAGTATCCACGGCACTCTGTGGCCTTTCCACCAGAGATGAAGACCTTTGTGCCTGTTTACAAGATCAGCTCCAAACAGATAATCCAGTATAACTCCCTGCCTTCCTTTGATCATTCTTCACTACAGTGTTATCAAGTCACCAAATATATTCTTGGTGTAAAAAAAACAAAACGTAACTTTTCAACATAAGGGAATTTGATATTCAAGGCACAAATTCCCTTTAACACAGAAAGCCTGTCTTCCCTACTTATTTCAGCAGCACAGCATTTCCATTTATGTATTGCCTCTTGCTTTCTAAAACTTGGCAATGTAAATCCACAATGTAACACAACCTCTCTGTATCAATGAACACAGAAGATCAGATGAGAATTATGGGTTGAATATCCAATTGCAGGGGTTGCCGCTAACAAAACACTAACAGTTTTATCTTTGAGACGAAAGAGATTTAAGCAATTGCAAGTCCCTGAATAAACACATGCAGTACCTCTGCCCAGGCACATTATACTGCTTTATCAAACTCATGTATTTCATTAAATCTACTAAAATATTTTTCTGCAGCTTGCATAGATCTCTTCCTGCACATCTTCTACAGACATTTCATGGCTGAGTCTGCACACGAACTGCTCGTTAGCGTGAGAGGAACGATACACAAAGGCTGTAGGAGCACACCCTGGGTTTGGAGGTGTATTTTCCTGCATTGAAAAAGTGACAATTCTGCTATTAGAGGCTTTTCCTGAGCAATTTAAATTCCAAATAAATACTGACAAGCAGAAAGCTGATAAAATTGCCAGCTCATTATAAAAGCACCACTGAAATTCAGTAAACATAAAAAAACATGATGAACAGAAATCTGCAACGTCCTTTATTCCCTGCCTCTTTCACCCCTCCCAAGTGCTTTTCATCTTTCCAAGATACATTATCGGATTTCAAACTGGGATAACAGCCCTCTGTAAGGGTTTCATTTGCTGAATAATAATTCTTCCAAACATATTCAGCTGAGTTCTCTCACCAGGTATCTACTAAACAAACAGGATGTTGAAAATACTCTTCCCTGGGAAGCACTCTCATTTTCTTTCAAAAAAGGCTCATGCCCTCTCTAAGACAATTTTTCGAAAGATAATTCTCAATATGTGGGATTAATCATAGCCCAAAGCTTGCTTCTGCCATGTGATTGACTATTTCTACCTGACTCAAGGGACGCAGGCCAAAACATTCCAGCCTTATTGCTCTTTGCTCACACCCTGTACCTAAAGTTGTGCAGGATGGAAAAAGGAGAGGGACTGCATCATTCATACTTTACACACCAAAGGCCAAAAAGTAGTATGAGGAGCAGTTTTTATACAATTTGGTGATCTATTTTGTTTAAGAACTGTCCCAGAATTAAATTTCTCCGCATTAATCATGTCCCAAGGATGCAATGATTTATGCAGTGCATCAGATACTATTACAAGGTTTCTCACATCGTAAACACAGCTTATAATGCATCTCAAGCATGATATGCACCACTAACAATTTCACTTGATGAAAGCTATCCTTATGCCTTTTATCATTCAGGCATGTTAGTGAGTTCCCCCAAAAGATTATTAAGGAGTCTAATAGACTAAAAACCTATTTCAACAATTCTTTTACAGCCTTTCAATGAAGCAATGTAAAATTCTGCATCTAAATGATCCTTCCCTTAGTAACTCAGGAATAATCACACCCTCTTGCACTTGTGCCAGGCCGCTAGGGTATTTTAACAAATTAATGAATTTATAATTCCATGAGATGCTGTACCAGGAGAGAAATTATCCTTTGGAAAAAAAACACATCTACCTTGTTTGAAAGATGTTTGCACTGAAGGGCTTAGACCCTCTTCTTCCAACACGGTGGTGCAAATGAGGAGATTAACAAAAAAATCAGTGTTGTTAGCAGGAAATATCACAAACCATTGCAATCAACTTCTCTTTGATCTTAAGGTCATTTTCTAACAGAGTACCCAACATCAGTGGGAACATTCAGTTATTCAGAGGATTTCCTTCCAGTTAGTTATTTGAATATGACTCTACACCTCTTAAGTTCCAGGGAACAAGCAGGTTTTACTCTCCTACTTAATGGAAAATGCTTAATGTCCCACCAGAAGTCCTTTCCTCAGGAGTCAGAGAGACAAAAGCCTCACACAGACATTCAGGACCTACAAGCTGGGTGTGAAACACAGCTCCCCTGTAAATGACAGAGAACATAATTCAGTAGAACCGTGTAACAGAAACTGCTCCCCACCTCCTTCATCAGGCCTTACAATCACCAGGATGAGCTACAGCACTCCCTGAGCTATTCTGCTAAAGATTTTGGAGACTACACTTGGATAAGGCAAAACCTGCAGGCAATGCCAGTGGCACACCCAAGATGCCTGCAGAGCAGAGTACATCCCTGCAGAGCTTCCCAAGCAGAACCCCCTGCCCAGGGGCAGCTCTCTGCCCCTGCTTCTCACAAGGCTGTGCCTAGAGCAGGCACCTGCATCTCTTCCAGCTCAGCTCTGGTTTGCACTGACACAACCAAGTCTCCTTTCCCTACAGGAGGCCATGCACAGGTTCCAGCTGAGACAGGGAGTTTGTTCACAGGAGGGTGCTCTTTGGGCCCACCTTCCTGGCCTGTGTGACTGCGTGAAGTCATACACATTGCTTTGCTCTTCTTTCCAGCATAAGCACATTGAGTCTGAAAAACTCTTTAATAAGGAGCTGTACTTTCTAAGCTGAATGAATTTCTGCCCTTCCACTAGTTCAGTAACTTTCCTCTCTTGCCTGAATGTTTTAAGGAAGATTTAAGTGAAGATAAAAATTACAGTAAATTACATTAAATTCTTAAACCTGACCTTTGTATTCTTAAACTATTTCTTTTTCTCCCTACCATGATTTCCATCAGGTTATTTTAAATAACTAAATTATTTTCCTAAGAATAAAATGTTTAGCAATGCCCAGCAAGAGTTTCTTTGCCTTTGTCTAGGCTGCTGTCAGACTACTTCGTCTTCACACTTCCTTTATTCTATAATAGACCTTGTATTTCAAGTACTTCAGTAGTCTTTTTGTGTTCTGCTTTAAAGATCAAACTACAAATTTGTTTTATCATATAAAACGAGTTCTTGCCACAAACCCAATATTATGTTTCCTTTTTCCAGTTACATTTCTAATTCTTTAGTCAAGTAATTTGCCCAAACCATTATCTTATATTGACATAGTTGGCAAGCTGCACAATGCAAAAAGCATTCTATTACTGCATAATATTCAATAAGCAAGCTTTGCTACATTGAATTTTACATAGTCTGCTTGAGCAAGGTCAAACCTGCATTTCCAGTTATTTCCTACCTCAGTTGGTGTGATTAAATTGAAAATATAAATCACTGAGTTGTTCAGTCTTGAACTATAAATAAAGACACTAATAGGCCATTTTCTGTTAATTTTCCGCCAGTATAGTGGGACTATTTACCCAGGAACAGATTTGAAAAATGCTGTAAAGATTTTAGATTATGTAGATTTTTCTCTGACTCGCTAATATTTTATTTCTGGATGACAACAATCTAGAAAGAGTTCATATCCACAAAGTTCTTTTTGCTTAGTTCTTTGAAACTACCCAGTGAAAGAAGTCCTTGCAGTCTGCCTCTTCTGGATGTCCCTATTAGAGATTTCATGAGTCTTATGAGAAAGGGGAACTACAACAGCCTCTTATTATCACTACCTACACTAATCCGCTTCTCAGGTATTTCATGTGTGATTATTGCCATTGGTGTTGAAAATCTGAAAAGGAAAACTTTCCAGTTCAATAAATAATGAAATGTAAAAAGAAATCAAATTAACATCATTATGCATACCTTTACCTGAAAAGACAGAACAAAAAGCCCACAGGTATTGAATGCTAAGCTGTAATCTAAAACTCAGGAAATCAAAAGCAAGGATACATACCACAGTGCAACTTTCAAACAGGTCTCAAGGAGTCACCGGTGCTGCACTAAATTTCCCTTCCAAAAGAAATGGTAGCAGCTTTCTCACTGCTGACAGTGTTTTTCAATATTTTATTGCTGTGTATCGTCAGCTTCAAAAGCCTTCATTTGTTTGTAAATGTATTTCCTTTTGGGAAACTTCATGAGGTTTCTGCTGAGCCACTTCACCACCACAGTCTGATCCCCCCAAGTGGCAGCCAGTCCTCCCTGTCCTGCACTGTCTCGGTTTGGGAGGAAGTGAGTTTTTTGGGAAGTTTTAGTTAAACCAATCAGTGGTCAGATTCGAATATTGACACCTGGTGTGACCACTGAAGACGTGAGTCACCTCTGAAGACACACGGGGTTAAAAGCAGAGATTTCCCAGAGTTTGCTCTCTTTCGCCCGTGGTAGCCCAGGGAGCGGCACCGTCTCTGCCCCGCCCGGCCACATGGCTGGGTGGGGGAGGGG
>VZSE01010422.1:552225-563937 GCA_013398275.1 Promerops cafer
GTCCATGGACAGTGGTGAGAGCACTGTACATGGAAGGAGGATGTCACGATGGCAGATTTTCTCTGGGCGGTGCCATGGGTGACAAGGATACATGGGGAATTTACAACCCTGTTTCGTGAGGAGGACTGTGGTACAAGAGAGACTCCTCTCTCCCCTGACAGACTGAAAATTGATTATCAGAGTGTTGGTAACTTGATCAGGACTCCAAGATTTCTGTCTCAGTGTGCTTTGGTGAAATTTAGTGGGAAGAAGAGGAATGATTTAAAAGGTTCTCATTCTGTTTCCTGTGTGTTTTTGATTTTAGTTTGTAGTTTAATAAAGTTTTTTGTTTTTCTCTCTTTTTCTAAGTTTAAGCCTGCTCTGCTCTGTTCCTGGTCACATCTCACAGCAGTTAGTTAAAGAAAATACATTTTCATAGGGGCACTGGCATTGGGCCAGCACCAAACCTTGACATGCACCTACTGCACCCTTGCCATGGGGACATTCTTGTCATCGCCCAGGCCATTAATGAAGGCACTTGACAGTGCTGGCCCCAGAATCTGGGGCGTACAGTCCATCTGATCCATTCTCTGAGTGGTGCTTCCCAAAAGTACCCCAAGTTTAAATGTTGTCACCTGAGAAGTCAATAATATGCAGTCAAGAAAATTACATCTCAGACTACTTTCTTGGATTTTACAGGAATGCTGTGGCATAGGCTGAGATGATATATAGCTAGACTCCATTTCTCTGGGGAAGCTTTCTACAGCCTTAACCATGAAACTATGCTTTTTTATCTTCCTGAAACTCTCATGCAGCAGATTCAGCTGGAGTCTAGGCAAGGAGGAGTGATAATATCACTCTTTCTTAACCCATGACACTGATTCATCCCCAGTGCTCTACAGGACACACAAACCAAATGTAAAACATCATGAAAAATCATGCAATTTAAAATAATTTTATCACAATGAAAGCATTTCAGAGGGGTATTTATATCTCATAAAACAACTAACTGCTGGGGAAGATAAGCTCCTTTCAGCTGAAGGAAGTAAGCAATTGCAAGAAATGTGGCTAAACACCTAGTGAAAGATTACTAAAACCAGCCTTCCTTCTAAACCAGAGCATTGTTTCACCTGATTGTATTTAAACAGCCTGCAAATCAGCTGTACAAGCTTTCACCTAGCTCCAGTGATTAGATGGATTTTCTCAGATTATCTGTTAAAATTTAAGGTAAGGAATCTCCTGGAGTACTTCTCTTTCTCAAAGTCACTCCTAAAGCAGATTGAAGGATGACAGATCCACTTTATGGTAATTTTAAAATTCTTCCACCCTGACTAGAGAGAGGTTTTAAAAAGCTTTCTCTGAAATGATAACAAAACCACAGATAGGAGACCTCAATTTCTCTTTTAAAAGGTAGTTTCTGTGTATTTTTCCTCATGGTGGAAGTGTTAGCTTGGCATAAAAGCACTGTTAAGAGCCCAAGTCTTTGCACTAGAATATAGGAATTCTCCTTGCCTTTTTGTCTTCTTCCTTTTCCCCACTGTTCACATAAAAAGAGGATAAAACCTGACCAAATCCAATGTCAGTATTGTCATAAAGTCTATTTCTGAAATACTCTGACCTGTTATTACCCAGCAATTTATCATTTCCTTTATTTTGTTTTTGAAGTGTTTGCACTCTCACTATCTTTGGTCATCTAGTCTATGGGCCCCACAATTGTTTTACTGTGCCCTTTAAAATGAAAACATACCTAAGTTTGTCCATAATCCTTCACGTTCAAAGTACACAGCCCTACTATAAAATATCTCACAAGTACCTATACTACCTCAGTCAACAGGACTAGAGAAATTTTCTTGTTACTTTGAGACAGTTGCACGGTGACATGCAACACAATGAGATGATGACAGTCACTAAAGGGGAAAATAGCATCTCTTACAAAAGATGAGGTCCAGAAAGGATTTATTATTACCTAGGTGTTTCTGCAAGAAAGCCCAGCACGCTCAGTAATGAGTTAGACACTAATTTGTCTTGTGCTTGTGCTATTCCTTTCAAATGAAGCAAGGCAGGAACACCTGTTGGATTAAGGTATGAAAAGAGATACAAATACTTTTCAACTGTCTGAAACTGGTAAACTTCCCCTCTAACTAATGTACATACATGAACACAACAGACACCTGGAGACCTGGGAGGCAGAGACCCCACAAACATCCTGAGCTCTACTACAATCTAAACATGAAGAATAACAAATCATTTGAGCAAATTCTTCAGGATTAAGTTTGTGCATCTCTGGAGATTATTCTGAAAAGAACAAGACACAAATGCAGCTTCTTCAAAGCAAACAAGGGAGAAGAGAACATGTTCTTGTCGCTGAGCGATGTAAATAATGATGCCCTGGAATTAAACCTGGGCTGAACTTCCCCAGTCTAAATTGACTCTTGTATGATATGACATTCCATTGCTTTTGAGAAGCCAAATATAATATATTTATGAATCAGACAGATGTCTTCAATATTACAGTGCTGTCAGCAATTCTGCCTGATGTTTAATATTTCATACCATAACACAGAGTATTTTCAGAGAGCCACTATGTGCTGAGAAACCTCTGAGGAGAGATCTGGGGCCACTGATGTCAATGACCATTCACACTGTGCTCTAAAGGAACATTGGAGTGGCCATTTCATGTAATACTGGCTACAGAATGCAAACTGGATTAAACAGAATTAGAAACACATTGACTTTTGATGGAGCTGGATCAAATCTCATTGTAAGAGCATTGAATCTTTCTCTCTTTCAAATGGAAAAATCCTTCCCTGTTTAGACCAAAGGGATTCTAGCACCTACTTTGAAGGGATCACGCTGTCAACATTAATAGGTGTGAGCTCAACCACATTTCTCTTTATGCAGTATTGCTAAATAGAAGTTTGAACATCTGTGTTTAATTTCACATTCTCCATAGATTAGCTGTTAATACATAAAAAAGGATTAGGCTGTGAATCAATAGTTAGATCTCAACCACCCTAATGCTATTCCCTCAAAACACACCCAAAAAACCAAACCAACACCTGGTCAACAAACCCAAACAGAAATAAGTGATTGTGTTTACCTGCAATGAGCTCTAAGGCAGAGTTCTCCTCTCACAGCCGAGTTACTTGCCTATGGATTGCCACAAAGGATGGGTATTAAGCTCTCGCTCTTCCTGGCACCATCAGACTTGATCACAACATCAATAATTAAAACTTTTTTTGCTCAACTAATACTATCACAATAAGCTACAGAATGAAAAGGGAGAAGCCTGTTGAGCTGCAGATTTTCCTGACATAAACTGGTGCTGATCCAGTTATTGAAATGTAATGTAGTTCTAGGCTAAGCTAAAGATACTGCAAAAAGAACTTCCTCTTGTGTAAATAAATTCTGACACAGCTGTAAATCTGATACACAGATCTGCCAAATGAGTTTTTCGATACCTTTAGAGGAAGAAGTTCAAAGATACCTTATGGGCTTATGTCAGGTTAGGAATGCAGCTGATGAAATGAGGGAAGGCATTGAAATAATTTTAATTGCTACCCTGTAATTCAGGAAAATTGGTAAGTATCCTTTCAGCCTTCAAAGGCAGTAGAAACATTATTTCATCAGCTCTATATTGTAAATTAAGTTCCTTTTAGAGAGTTTCCTTCAATTTTATGGAAACATGAAAGCTGTTTTGGTACAGTTCCTTTTGGCACACAGCATTAATTGTGCATTTATGCTGGCCAGCCATTTATTGTTTGATTTGTTCCTATGGCCACACAGCAAAACTTCCATAACTTAATCTAAATATCTCATCTGAGACCAATTCTAATTTTGGAAACCTGTCACCATTAATATCCATTTTCTGTTTCTAAGATAATTTCTAAGATCTTTCTTAAATGCCTATGGTTATTAATGCCCTGTATTGTGTTGAACTACACTATACTGTATATATGTGTACATACACCCACACACACTATACTATGCTTTTTTTCCCCCTTTTCCCTACAAAAATATCACTTACAGATCAATTTCTTTTCACATCTATGTTTCTTTACTATTCTCTTAAATCCTTGAAAGCTGCAGGCTTGTTAGTAGGTGCTAGATGGATATTCATAGCAACTGATATCAAAGTCACCAGGTCAAATGAATGCTTACTTAAGATAGCACTGTTTGTCACCAAGATAAAACACCTTTTTAACGTTATGCATAAAATCAATTTATTTTAATTTTCTGGCATCTGTTTCAGTTCCCCTCACTTATTAGTGACTAGCATTCATGGCTCTAAGGGAAAATTACTGAAAAAAGATGTGCTTCATCTCCAGCTAGAGCTAAGCAGCTGGTAAAATTTTCAGAGGTGCAACAGTTGCTAAAAGATTTGAAAGCTAGACAAATTCAGGCACAGCACTGGAAATCCCTGACACATGAATGGCAGCAATTGCAGGATCCCATATGCTCCACGTACACAGGTCAAAGTTCCAGCCCCAATCAAAAGACCTGGAAACACCCTGAAATTCTCTATCATATCCACAAATACATCACAGATGTCCAGTTAAACTTTCTGGAATTGCAGCACTGCAGTATCAGAGCCTCCACAGAGCACGTGGTTTAACGTACACAAATACCTGCAATAGCCAGGCTTTCTCTGGGCAACTCTACTGAAGCCACTGTGAAGTCCAGCCAGAACTCATTGTTCTGGAATAGCCTGAAGCAGAACAAATATGATGAGAAATGTAAATTACATGAGCTTTAGAAAAATGTTATTTCATTTGTCCTGGGTCTCAGGGAGTGAGAAGCAGCTGGGAAGCACAGGCAGCAGAAGACTGACTGCTGATTAGTGCAAAGCAGGAAGTCAGAGCACAGAGGATGTTTTCATCAGCCAGTCACATGCAGATGGACCAGCAGCTATGAAGGAGATGACAAAAGACTCCTACAGCAAATTCCTGGGAGTCTCCAAACTGAGGAACACATTCAGATTCCAAGGGAAGAGCAGCAGAAGGACTATCTCAGATGCTGTACTTAAAGAAGAATGCATCTTTATAATTGCAGAAAAGAGGAAGACTCTTGCAGAAGGAATAGTAAATAAATATGGCAAAGATGGAGAGTGGGCCAAAAGCTAGAGAAGTGATGTAAACCCAGAGAACTACAACCTAGCTTGGATGAGATACCAACCATGGTGAAGTCTCAGCAGAAAAGGCAGACTCCCTTTGATAGATGTTGAGGAAACTAAGTCTGGAAATTCATGGTGTATCAGCAGGGCCCAATACAGCTAATACTGAACAGATTTATAAAGGCATGGGTGAGGCAGTGATTTTCTATAAAGATCCTCAGTAAATAAGGAAGTTGATTCTAGTAATAATATCCCAAAAAATATTACAAGGATTTCAGAAATATTTTGCCTGTGCCAAAATTTTGTTTTTCTTGGGAAGATTCAGAATGTAGAAGGAGAACATTTCTATTCTGCTTTTTAAAGAGAGATGCTGTAATAAATCCTGTGCCTGAGGCTAACCACAGACAATTCCAAGAAGATTTTGTGGTGCCTTCTGCTTCTGGTGTCTGAGGACAGGCCTGATTTCAGGAAACAATCAGGCTGGGATGCACTCTGGGCTTTCCACACTAATAACTCCGCCAAAAAGCAATTGCAAAGAGGTGAAATCCCAGTCAATAGTGAGATAATGAGTACTTCAGAACAGCACTCATCAGCAGTGAGAGACAGCCAGCATCACTCAATACCCTCCTCATGACCAGGGCCTTGCAATCCTGCAGTAAGAGCACTCTGCTGGGGGGCCAGTTCACTGTCAGAGGGACCTCCTGCACCTGGTGAGCAGCAAAGTGCTCCCACAAGGACCGTGAGCAATCCAGCTGGCATGCAAACCGCTTGGAAGGATCTTCAGCTGGTATAAACTCTTACAGGACACAAAACACTCAGGCTGTTCAATATGAATGTTTGCCATTATTTTGATCAGGATAACTGTAACATCAGCCCTGATTCTCTGTAGAAGGCCTTTGGCAAAAATCAGCTACTCTTGGAAACAAGGTGCTTGTGGTAAACTGACATGACCAGGTCAGAGGGAGATGATGACAAAATGTAACCATGTGAAAGACACTGTGACTCAGGTGAGGATCCGGCTGATCCAGCCGGTCAGATCCAAACCAGCCACAGGCAGAACTTTGCTACTCTCCTCTGGATAGGGGGAAGTCTATCAGAGGCAGAGCAGAAGGGGCAGCTGCCCCCCTAAAGGAGCTCTGCTCAGTCAGGCAGAGCACCACACACGGTTACAGCGGCAGTGCAGCCCCTCCCCTCCACTCCTGAACAGAAAAACCAATGGGACTGGAGACAACATCCTTACCAGGCCTGCAAGCAGTGAAAAACCTCAGTTAGGTACCTTTCCATCTGATACTAAATAATGAAAGTACACAACCGAAACTCTCCAACCAGAATATGTGTATGGAACAGTACCTGTGGTAACCTCAAATGTGTGAAGAAATGGATCATTTTTCACTATGTGGAACTGAAAATATTCTAAGTAAGCAATAGTTATACTACCTATAATACTCCTTTGTGTTTTCCTCTGGATTCTGAGCATAGGTGCTGCCATGGAAAACATCTGAAAGCAGACTCCTCTTTTTAATAACAGCACAGAAATATTAAGCTGAATGAACAGACTAAGGAGGATGGCAGTGTGAACAGTGAGTGCTAGAAAAAAAGAGGAAGCACAAAGTGGCTAACATTATAAATACTAATTGGATTTTTCAAGAATAAATTACTTTTGCACTTCAAGATTAAGTTTCAATTTATTTTGGGATGTACAGAGACTATAAAAAGTAAAGTGATTTATAGAACACATATACCCAGAATTTAGAGAATGAGAAAATGTGATGAGTTCTAGAGGTGTGCTTTGTAAAGACCACCATAAAGTCATAGCATTCACACCAGGAGCGTGCTGTATAATCCAATTCAAACCTCATATTTTTTACAAACTTAAATCAACTCCTTGTTCCTGAGGCAAAACTGAAGAGGGAAGTGTGGTTTGCTGAAGGGAGCTATTAGCTGGGAGTGCCACTCAGCAGGCCACAAACACATGTGAGGAAAAGGAAGAACACGATAAGCGACCACCAAGGACCAGCCATTCTAATGGCATTCCTGACAGTGTAAGAACTGTATGGTCAGGGAGATCCGAGAATAGGAAATATAAAGTTAACTGGGGCTTGAGAAGGGGAATTCTGGTGTTTGATTTGTTATTTAATGGAGAGCACTACTGGGAGGAGGGAACACCATTTTTATTTATACACAAGTCATCAATTTTTTAAGTGTTGCTGTACCTACCTGTTAGATTCTTTTATCTTCCAGTGAAACCATTACTATAATTGTTTACTACTTTTTGTAAGGTGCATTTTTATGCAAGACGTCATGATTCATTTTAGAGCCATGTGGAGTTAAAAATTACAGTTTCATCCAGAAAAATATATATCTGATCATTACCAAGATCAGCTTGATTTTAATTACCTTATTCAAATGAATTTCTCTTCAATTACAACTAGAATATACTGTCTGCAAGGGCCAAAGCTTCCCTGGCATCCACTTCAGAAGCTTGGTGTAACTTATTGGACTTAAAAAGCTACTGAAAAAGGCTTGGAACACATTTAAAATAAAATTACATATCCAGGCAGAGGCAAAATGGATCCCCTAGTCTAACTATTCCCTTCCACACAGATGCAGGAAAGAAGAAATACAGGGACAGATTTGATTTTAGACCATATCATACACTTCCAGTACATTTGTTTAGAGGTTCTTTAGTTACTGACAGCTCAGTGTCTTACTGAGCTAAGCTTTTTTAAAGCTGCATTTAAAATGAGCACCATTCTCTCAGCATCTCAGAGAACCCTACAGCTCTGCAAAAGTGTCAGCTGTGTGACATACAGCAATGTTCCCTAAGCCTAACCCCAATGTTAAGAGGGTGGTTTTATACTCCATTTTAAAAAAAATTACTACTTTTTCAAGTTGATATTTCATTTTATAAAAACATGAGGCATTTTCTATATGACAGATCCTTTTACATATGGAAGTTTATAAATACTCTTCTCAGATTTGCTGTTTTCTCTGTAAGTTTTACCCCATAGAGTAAGAAAGATATCAGTTAAAAATTGTCCACTGCAATCCCACTTATGAGCTTAGAAGAAACAAACATTGAAGATTAATTTAACTGAATTAGGAAAAGATACCTTCTATTAGGACACTATCTGACACATCGTAGAAAATTAGTTTGTGCCTACTACCCTAAAATTCTGTTATTTTACATAAACATGGCATTCAACTGCAGGTTACATGAGTTGCTCATTTTTTTGGTTTTGTTGCATCCAAAGTTTTGAATATGAACATTGGTTTAATAATTTATTTGGAATGAAAATAACAGATAGGAGGAAATGAGTGAAACAGCTATTATGAAGGAAGTTTCAGATCATTAATTTGCTATACAGAAGACCAAACCTGCCTGGAACCTGTGACAGCAATGGAGATCCATGTTCACATGTTGTATGCATGAGGTAGATCCTCTCCAGGAAAGAGAATCACCAAGACCAATTGCAAGGGAGTTCTGCAGATGTTCTACACTATTTGATTCAAGGTTTACACAATTAGTTTCAGACTTACTGTTTTGGCTGCTTTGGAGGCAAGAAAATTTCTTACTTCAGTAGAGAAAAGCCAGAGTTACAAGCAAAATAGCCTCTAGATGGTAGGATTAGTACCAAACTGTGCAGGAAAGAGCCATGTGACAAATGCTGTCTATGGCCATGCTCTACATTTTAACATCAAGCTCTGATGAAGTATTCCCAAGTCACTCATAAGATATCCAAAACTGCTCCCAAAGATGATGATGAGACCTTCATCATGAGATGATGGCAGAGACCTTCTCATATAAGCAGAGGATGATACCAGAGGCCCCAAGGATATAATCACTATTAGTAAATTACTGTACCAGAAGGAATGTGACCATGAAATTGGCTTAAGAGACAGCAATGTTGACAAAAAGCACAGACAAAGAACTGTGCATGAGGTGAGCCTGTGAACCCACAAAGAAAGAAAAATAAAGTGATTGTCATCATTCATTAATACTACAGAGTAGTTTGCCTCCCTGAGAAAAGAAGGAAAAAAAGGGTTAACTATGCATGTCTATACGTAATGTGAATTATTTCATTACTGTCTCTCTGACACCCTTCCAGTAAAACATCAGCTAGATTTTCTTACATCCTCTCAGATATTTTATTTCTTAGATCAACTGAACCTGAGACACATTAAATTTAAATGTGGCTTTTTTGGAATTCAGAATTAAGTGAACAAACTAATGCCATTCAATAGAATTCAACAAACCAGCTGCCTAGACAGTAATTAAAGTTAAAGCAGTGATTTACAATGTGTCTTAGTTTACAAGACAAGTGTCTGCTAGGGAAAGCAGTAAAACCTCTCTTGGAATGAAGAATGTAAAACCCCCTCCCTCCAAATTATTAGAATTGTGAAATTAATAGGCACTCAGGCAGAGATGTGGGGATAGGAATAGCAGTTTTTTATTAATATGTATAATAAAGCAAACAAACAACAAAAACACCGGCACTAACAATACACACACCCAGGAACTCAGTGACAGCCTTCCATTTGCAGAACATTTTCTTTGGTGTGGTTACTTTGGTGTTGGTTATTTTTTCTTATACTAATATGTCACATCAAATTTAAACTTTCAAAAGATATACATACATGCATTACCTTAATTATATACATATATACATGCAGATTCAGATACAAGCACAGCGTTATGGATAGCTCACCCTAAAACAAGGTCCCCTTGAGGTATGCATCGGGTCTCTCCATCCTTTTGCATTACTCACCAGGTGCAACCTGGTCCCTGAGCAAAGACAACCCCATGGATGGGATTATTTTTGCTGGAGGCAGAATTAACTCAAATGGTTTTTCCTAGCAAACCTCTCATATATACCACTGGAACTTTATTTTTATCTGTTGTTCTCAAGGGCTCAGTTTGGGCAGGGCCTGCTTGGTTAGTGGAACCTCCGGTGTTCAGTAACCATGTGGCTTTTGCCAAATTAATCTCCCAGTTCTTGAAAGTCCCACCAGTGCCTCCAAGGTGGTTTTAAGCAGGCCATTGCACCGTTCAACTTTCCCAGCCGCTGGTGCGTGGTAAGGAGTATGGTACACCCACTCAAAGCCATGTTCTCTAGCCCAGCTGTTTATAAGGCTATTCTTGAAATGAGTCCCATTGTCTGACTCAATCCTCTCAGGGGTACCATGCCTCCATAGGACTTGTTTTTCAAGGCCCAGGATGGTGTTCTGGGCAGTGGCATGAGGCACAGGGTAGGTCTCTAGCTATCCACTTGCATGCCTGTACCCATAAGGTCCCAGACCCGAAGTAACCAGGTGGTGTAGGCCTCACATCCCCATTGTGCAATGTCTTTGTGCAGGTTACGGAGACTGTCATATGGCAGGGACTCGGTGATGACCACAACATCTAGCTCTTCTGTGGGTTGTGAGGGCTCTCCTTTTTTATTCTTAGTATCTATGTGATTTGATTTCATCTTAGACTTCCTAGTTTCCACCGGGGCGACTGCTGCTGGCTGTGACTGCCTTTGTGGTTCTGCTGGAACCTGGACGGTTGTAACGTCTGTGGGTTCCACTGCTGCACCATCAGACTCCCCCTCTTCAAGGCAGGGGGAGGTTTTCCCACCAGCTGGGGAGATGCGCTCCTTCAGCATCTGGCCCATCCCGCATACTTTCCTTATTAGAACCCCCAACAAATCTGGGTGGTTCATTCTTGAGGTGGGCTGTGGGGCAGGGCCAGGCTCTGGGGCAGCATCCCTAGTGTCTGTGGGGTCAGGCACTGGGGCAACATCCCTAATCTCTGGGGCAGTGCCAGGCTCTGAGGCAGCATCCCTAGTTTCTGGGGCCATGTCAGGTTCTGGGGGAGCATCCCTAGTCTCTGGGGTAGGTATTGGGGTCATTATCCAGGTCAATCTCCCCTTATCTCTGAATGCTAAATAGAACAGGGCTATCAGCAACACTGACCACTGTATGATATCATTAGCATTTAGAGAAGATTTGAACCCTTTGAAAACTGGTGAGGTAGACCCAAAAAGCTGGGTGAAGGGTTGGGAGAAAATTTCCCCTGGTGTCATTTCCTCGCAGTGGGTCCCATTATTAAAGTAACTCCAAAAACATAGAGTTAGTGTGTGGTAGCTTTGAATCCATGTCCCTGCCTTCCAGAGAAAGTTAAAAATCCATGAACTCCTCATCTTATTAACCCATAAAGCAAACTGGATAGCAGCCACAGTAGCCTTAGTTTAAAAACCCATGTTTAGAAAAGGGCCTGCAAATGGGAAGAATGTAGCCACGACCATGTGCCAACCAAACCAGGGTAAGCTAGATAAGCAAGACCACATGGTGACACCTAACGAGGTTTCTATATCTAACACACAAAAGTTAAGTTACTCAAGAAACTGCTATTCCTTTTCTTCGCAATGCCCTCGTGCCGCATGTTGAGCGCCCATAATTGTCATGGTTTACAAGACGTGTCTGGTAGGGAAAGCAGCAAAACCTCCCTTGGAATGAAGAATATGAAACCCCCTCCTTCTGGATTATTAGAATTGTGAAATTAATAGGCTCCCAGGCAGAGAAGTGGGGATAGGAATAGCAGTTTTTACTAACACGTATAATAAAGCAAGCAAACA
>VZSE01010422.1:564248-611120 GCA_013398275.1 Promerops cafer
GGGGAAGCATCCCTAGTGTCTGTGGGGTCAGGCACTGGGGCAACATCCCTAATCTCTGGGGCAGTGCCAGGCTCTGAGGCAGCATCCCTAGTTTCTGGGGCCATGTCAGGTTCTGGGGGAGCATCCCTAGTCTCTGGGGTAGGTATTGGGGTCATTATCCAGGTCAATCTCCCCTTATCTCTGAATGCTAAATAGAACAGGGCTATCAGCAACACTGACCACTGTATGATATCATTAGCATTTAGAGAAGATTTGAACCCTTTGAAAACTGGTGAGGTAGACCCAAAAAGCTGGGTGAAGGGTTGGGAGAAAATTTCCCCTGGTGTCATTTCCTCGCAGTGGGTCCCATTATTAAAGTAACTCCAAAAACATAGAGTTAGTGTGTGGTAGCTTTGAATCCATGTCCCTGCCTTCCAGAGAAAGTTAAAAATCCATGAACTCCTCATCTTATTAACCCATAAAGCAAACTGGATAGCAGCCACAGTAGCCTTAGTTTAAAAACCCATGTTTAGAAAAGGGCCTGCAAATGGGAAGAATGTAGCCACGACCATGTGCCAACCAAACCAGGGTAAGCTAGATAAGCAAGACCACATGGTGACACCTAACGAGGTTTCTATATCTAACACACAAAAGTTAAGTTACTCAACAAACTGCTATTCCTTTTCTTCGCAATGCCCTCGTGCCGCATGTTGAGCGCCCATAATTGTCATGGTTTACAAGACGTGTCTGGTAGGGAAAGCAGCAAAACCTCCCTTGGAATGAAGAATATGAAACCCCCTCCTTCTGGATTATTAGAATTGTGAAATTAATAGGCTCCCAGGCAGAGAAGTGGGGATAGGAATAGCAGTTTTTACTAACACGTATAATAAAGCAAGCAAACAGCAACAACAACGGCATTAACACCGAACAGACCCAGCAGCAGTGACAGCCTCGCGGCTGCGGCGCTTTCCCTTTGGTGCAGTTCCGGGCACAGCCGGCAGGGGCGCTGGCAGCTCCCGATGTGCAGGGCAGGTGCGGTGCTCCCCACGTGGCTGCAGGGGGCGCTCCGGCGCGGGCTCGGCAAACACGTGGTGATGGCGGCGTGCCCGAGGCGGGAAGGGACGGAGGAGAGACTCTGCCTCACAAAAACCCCGGGGCAGCCGGTCCCGGTGCCCCCAGCAGGACTCCCAGGAGCAGCAGGCTGGAACAAGAGGGATGAGCAGAAAAATCCCGGGCTGGTGAACGAGAAGTATCAGAAGCTCCACGGCGGCAGCTGGAACTGTGGGGTGTCCCGGCAGGGCAGGGAGGGTGCAGGCTACGGAGTGGAGAAAACCCAGAGCAGTGCCGAAGGAGCAGCGGGAGGGCGGGACAGTGGCGGCCCGGCTCTGGGCAGGGCAGAGAGAAGCAGGGTTCCCGGAGAACACGAGCAGATGGTGGTCAGTCTCTCAAGGCTGGTGAGCTATCCCTGCAGCAGGCGACAGCTGCCTGTCCTCCTCCAACGCCACCTAAGCAAGAAAGCCTGGCTCCCCCAAAACGGTCTTTTACCTGCCGCACTCTTGCGGTATCTTCCCCGCTCCCCCCGGAGTTCCCCCTACCTGCCTGTCTGCAGCACTAAGTACTTTTTTGGCAACTCAAATGTGAAGAAATTTTAAAGAAAGAAACCCAACTCCCAACACAATGGCTAACAGAAGATATTTAAAACAAATCTTTGTAATCAGTATACAAAACAGGCCTTGAGAGCAATGGCCTATGCTGGCAATACACACCCCCTGAAGGCTACAAGAGGTTTTTATTTTGGGCTCTCTGTATCCACTGTCCTTATTCCCAGCAGTTGTTACCCTCCCTGGCAGGTCCCAGGGCAATGCCCCCATCTCAACAGTGTAAAGGTGTCCAGCTCCCTCTGGCAGGCTCAGGCTGATGCTACACCTGAAAGCTGCCAACCTTGCACCAACATCACAGTAGGTACGAGGATACAAAAATATACTTGGACATTAAGAAATGCAATAAAAATTTTAAAGCGCTACAAACATTTGTTTCTGAAAAGCTCTCACTCTTATGATGACATCAGTTTTCCAAGTTCCTTTCAGCTCCTGCTCATCTACATTGGATTTGGTAACTTTTACAGTTTTCTGCACACTCAATATTCTTTGCTTAACAAACCTTCACAGTTCCTCTGTGTAGAAAAATACATCACTGCAGCTGGTATTGGCTCATCCCTGAATAAATTACCATTTCTTCTCATAAGAATTGTCCTTATTCTAGAGCCAGGGCCAATGCCATTTTTTATCAGTTATATTGCTGCTGATCCCATTCAAAGAACAGAAAGAAGAAAATCTGTCTCAATTCCTACACAATTAAGACAAATAAAGGAGAACAAGGAAGAATAATCCCAAAAAATGACATTTCCATTCCACTCTTCTATGCTAAATGGAGCCAAAAGCAAAGAGAAACAAAGCTTTTGAAAAGTGAGGAGCTTCAGATACTCATGAACTCTGAACTCATTTCTAACTGCTGAAGTTAATACATGATGTGGGGGGAAACAATTTCTCCACATGAATGTTGCTTTCGTTTTTCCCTAGGGCTCTTGGACAGATGAACATGGCTGTTTTCAGCCATGACTCTCTGTCAGTAAACAAGAATTCCAAGTAAGTATAACTTTTAGAGTAATCAATCTCCAGCCAAAGAGTAGTATAATTTTCAACCTGCTAGATTTGGCTTCCTAAGAAAAAGCAGTTATCTCATATTCACATGCCATACCTGAATAGATCTAATCTTCATTTAAGCAATCAAAGAGAAAGAACCAACTGTTCAGACTCAAGTAATGTCTGATGCTTTTTTAGAAAATTTTGCACATCTTCATTGGTCGGTTTTTCTCTAGTTCTTAGCCAAGAGTAATTAATTCCATTCCTGGGGAACTGCATTCAATATTCTACCAGAAGGACAACATTTTAATTTTACAGAAACAGTGCACATGTGAGTTGGGAAATCTAAGGCACACAGGAAGCCAAGGAGAATTGCTACTAATTCTAGGACTGTGGTCATCTTCTTGTCACAGAAGAACCTCAATACCCACAGGCTGAAGACAGTCCTCTCTAGAGAAGTAAATATTATTTCCAGCCTGTAGAATCTGGACAGTTTTCCGGAACAAGGAACAATTTTTGCACTCTTTTTATTATATAGGCTCAGCTTCTTTCCATCATAAAAGATTAAACTTGACCATGACATGTACAACTGCCAAGTGCATTTTCATTGCTCCTTACATGTCCAAAGATCATTAAATGTGGGTAGCCATTAGAACATACAGGCACACTGCTGGAATACATACATAGAGAAAGATTTACATTTATTAACAAGCAAATGTGAAATAGGCTGAATTGATGACTACAAGATTAGACATGGTAGGGGTTCTGGTAAAGTATCTGTCAAGTTATGTCACGAACTATAGATTGGATGCTGATTTCATCAACAGCTGCACAGCTTATGGTATGAGATAATGATGAATATGAATGACTATTAATTTAATATTAAGCTGATATAACTTGACTTCCTGATGTTCAACAGAGTATTTTTAGTCTAAGAAATACCTCTTAGTTACTGAAGCAGCAGAGCTTCAGTTCAGAGTGAAACACATAAATTGTAGAAGCATTAGGCTCTGGAACTTCTAGCTTTGGTCTTAAGTTTGAACTGTAAGTGAGAAGCCCCTAGCACTGCAATATTTAACTTAACAGTTCTCTGGTATTTTCAAATGTTCATCAAGGATATCTATGTTCAGTGGCAGCAGTATGCCTCCACAAAACATATAGACACATCGTTTCATCAAAAACCCCCATTTATGTAAGAGAACAAAAACTCCCTCATCCCCAACTTGTAAATATTATTCTGTTACATGGCCAGAAAAGCACTGATCCAAACTTTTAGAGAGCAGGAAGGAGAGCTGTAATGTTTTTATCACAGGCCTCAAAATAAGAACCAAGTTACCCTCCTGATCTAGAAGGGCTGCAGTTGTGAACTGGAACAACTGAGGCTCAACTCATTGCTGCATTTACTGTGTATCTGAACTACAGCTAGGAATGATTACCAAGCCCCTGTTATCTCCCTGCTGAAATAAGGAAATAAATAAATTAGGAAGGAAGGCAGCACTTCTGTAACAGACATTATTAGGATCAGCTCGGTTCCCTAAATGAGGCATTCAGTGTTGGATAGATTATTTCAGCTGATGGCTCCCTGTGCTGGTTCCAGGCTCCCACCTGGGGTGCTGCTCGGCGAAGCGCAGGAGCTGCCAAGCCCTGTCCAGTGCTTGCCCAGCCCTCCCCAAGGCACAGCAGGGCCATCGGGACACTGCCACAGCAGCGCACAGAAACCTCTCCCCAGCCACCTCCCCTTCTGGAGTTCCCTCCTCCAACCCTCCCAGGCTGTGTCTTGCTGTGAGCACCATGGGGATGTCGAGAAGAGGAAAAACGACATTAAAGTATCAATGATACATTTTAGTAACATTAACGACCACTTCAGTGTTCTCTTCCTACACTGGATTACCTTAAGCCAAGATTTATGCAGAATGCATTCTCATTTATTTTTTACTCCTGCAGACTGTTATTTTTTCCTACCTTAATTTGCCAGTGAACTGTCTGCCATCCAATTAAAAATTACAATTTGCTCCTCCTCCAAGAATTATACTCAAATCCAGGTATTGCATTTTTCTACGAGTTGCACCTCTTGCAAGGTATTGCTCACATCTCAAGGTGTGCAGCCTTCCTGCTACCAGATCCTGAAGTGCCTTCCTTCCTATAAAACTTTGTTCAAGGGCCTGGGCTGGGAGCTGTTGAGAATTAGCTACCTCCCCTAAATAATGTCAAAATACCCAGAATTTCTATCCCTGATCTTCCACTCAGGCTCTGCTCCTGTTACAAATCTTATTCTTCCTGAAAGGCAAAACTTGGCTGCTTTCAAAAGCCCTTCTCCATCTCACAGCTCTGCCAGGCAATCCCTGAGCCCTCATTTCCTCCACCAGCAGAAGCAGCTGCATCAGACAGAGGTGAATCTGAGCAGCCAATTCCCTTGCAATTCCATGCAGCTGCAGAAAAAATGCTTTATTGTTAAAAAAATGCTACAGTTCTAGGCAATATTCAAGGGGGGTAGTGGGGGACCTCACACTGACAGGAACTCTAACTGAAATACTGTGTCTGAAATCCCTTTGAGGAGAGGATTTCTCACATGTCCTTATCCATTAATTACAGTTCTAACTAGGGCTTTTAGCAACTCCTGCTGCATTGCTCCCTCAAGTTCCAGGGAGGCCTTTGGGAGTCAGAAATCCACAGCTGGAAGGGGATGCTGGGGCACTCACTCTTTCCACTCACTCATATGAAATGCATGGAAGAAAAAATAAATGCAGTCTGACACTTTCTCCAGTTTTCTACTTTCCCATGCCACAGGATTTATGTGCCTGTCACAGGGCGATGTTTTAGAGAAGGAGTCCTGGCATGGTGCTCCCACTATCAGTTACAGTGTCCAAGACCTGAAGTAATACACTGATCACAGGGCATTTTTTCATGCTTGGATGTGGCTTTTTAAAAAACTTGATACTATCATCAAAGAATAAAGCAAGCTTCTGGCTCCACCATACCCCAAGCTCCACTTCCAAAAGCAGTAACTTTTGGAAAAGCAATGCAATAAATTTCCCTCGCCCCAGAAGAGCCTTGTACCTCCCCTTATTACCAACCACAACAGCATCAGTTCAAACACTCGGAGATTTACAGCTGACCTTGCATCTGTCACACCAGTATAATGCCCCTCTTTTACTGACAACCCTTTCTCCAGTTGACAGAATGATAATTTAGAATAACGTAATTTTAAATCCCCGAAAGTACTGAAGAAAGTAAAAAAGGTTCTCATTGTGCTGGAAAAACTGATAATAACACGAGATATTGAGTACAAATTTTCTTACTAGAATAGATGTGACTGGATATAAAGGAATATTTCACTTTGAGTAACTTTTTCTTTTAAGGGAAGTAGGCTAAAATCTATGCATGCCTAGAGAAAGAGAACAGAACCCCACAACTGAACATCTACACAAGGAAAGCTTTTGAAATCATATCCCTGACAGAGCTGTGGAAGGGAACAAGTATAAATGTAGCCAATCTTGTGTTTCTCTTAAACAATGATTGAACACACCTTTGTGCTTACTCGTAACAACACTTTTTTCATTTTAGGGTCAGACTGACATATATCTCCTCAATATTAAATTGGCATTATTCTTAAAAGCAGTCATGGGGGAGTCAAAGAATAATTTTTATCAGCCTGGTTTTAATTTCTCAATTCCAAAATATCTTGTGAACCCATAACATTAGAGAGGTAATTCTGAGTCCATTCACCAGCTTGACACATTGCAGAGAAAGAATCTGGATAAATTCCTCAGCTGACACAACTGCAATGAAACACACAAAGCTTCACGGATTTACAACAGAGTTTGATCCAGAGACAGTTATGTGACTTGCCCACAGAAGTAAGTTCAGTCATCAGTGGACATGACACAGATCTCAAAACCTTTAAGGTCCCTTCCAACCCAAACCATTCCATGATTAAGAATATGCAGAGTTTTGATCCTCACATGTAAGGTAACTGCATTTAAGCATTAATGTGCAGTGGAAGACAGCTGGGGAAGAGAAAGGCACTGACAGCAGGGCATTCCATCCCAGAAATCACAGAATACTCTGAGCTGGAAGGGACCCACAAGGATCATCAAGTCCAACTCTTAAGTGAATGGCCCACAGAGAGATTGAACCTGCACCTGTGGCATTTTTAGCACCATGCTCTGACCCACTGAGTTCATCTCAGTCTAGCTACTGTCTATCATCAGTTTTGCAAAACTCAGACTTAAGAGAAGAGAAGATTTCTGCCCATAAACACTTTACAGTGAGTGTGAGGGAGGGAAAAGCACTGCTGCCTCAGGACCAGAGAACAACTCCTCCAAGGACAAATGTGTGTGAATTGATCATGCATGTATTAGGGCTACACCAGCAGAGATGTTTTTAGCTATTCCATCATTACATTCCTGGGGCAGGTTTTCAAGAGACATAGTGGAACATGACATTCACTTTTATTTACAGTTGTGTAGAGTAAGTTCATAAAAGCAACTGCACGATGTCCTGATGAAGCAGGGGATCATAGTAAACCACACAGTATTTCCCAATCCCCTGTTCTTATTTTTTTTGATGATACGTCTGCAAAGAACGTAAGAATGAGAGAACTCATTAAAAAAGTTAAGACTACATGGGGATCCTCATATCCACCACCAAAGTCCACTTACTGTTCATAACATCACACAAACAATATCCCTCATTCCAATCCTGCATCAGCAACAATGCCATGCAGTTTTCCAACCTCAGACCATGAGAGATTTTGAGCTAGAGAACTGACAGCAGTAACCTTTCAGCTGATTTGATACTGCAGAGAATGGGAAGTGTCAGTACAGACTGACGCCTTGGTGTCCTCAGTATTTTTTACAAGGCAGCACATTCAACATCTGCATGTGAGGATTTTCGAATCTTCGTGTCACTGTGTGCAACTAGAACACAACTGGAAAGGAGGTGGTGAGACGTGAAACACATTCTGGTGATGCAGAGCATTCAAGTTTCATTTGATGCTGTAGCCTGTATAATTTAAGTTGTTTGTTAATGCTGCACCTTAAAATTTTACAGCTGCAGTTATTTGTTCAACTAACTTCCATGATATTTCTGATATAAACTACTATAGTTTTAAAGAAAAAGGTATTTTGAAATTTATGCTGTTATGTAAAGATGAGCAGATACATAATTTTTATACTCAAAACTTTCGATGAAAAGGAATACTTTAATATGTATACCTAAAAAAGCAGCTAGTTCAGCAGCATCTGGCTAGCATTTAGACAGATGTATGATAAATGATGTTTTGAGAATATCTGAAGATAGATGACTAGTTAAAACAACATTTGAAAAGCAAATATTTATTTAAAATATAGTAACTATGTGGGCTTTCAGGTGTCTACTGAATATTCATAGTCAATCTTAATGAATATTTCCTGCAAAAGTTCTCTGTCCCTTCACAGTGGCATATTTATCACATTTTCCCAAAGACAGAAACATTTTGCCATTAAAATTTGATTGCTTCACTTCAAGTTATTAAGATTTATAGTGTCTCTCAGGTGGTCTGAGAAGCATCACTAACACAGAGGAGTTCTCTCAGGGACAACTGAGAAACTCTTCGATTTTGTTTATATTAGAAAAACATGTGCAGAGACCAGTTTTGGTTTTAGCCTTTGCTAAAATCCCTGGATCTGCCATTACAATTGGTCTGCACAGGTAGCCCTTGCATTGCAAGAATCCTGTGTACTGAAGAAAAAATTGTTCAGCTTGGATACAGCAAAACTGCTGTATAATAATGATCCCACAAAACACCTCAGAGAGTTTGGTCCCTCTCTTCAAACCCGGCTGTTTAGACCAGGGATCTAATTTTCAGAATCAACTGATATTGTGATTTCCATGGGAGTCATTAGGAATACTCTGCACTTCAAATCATCACATCCCCCTCTGTGCTCTGAACAGCATGCCAAGAAAGCTCCCTTAATCCAAACCTGTGGAAAGCTGCTGCAGCTGCTACTGTACTGAAGAAGTCTAAAGTCACAAGGGGCTTTCTAACCGTGGAGTGTTGCCAGGGCTGCTTCAGCTCTGGCTGGGAGCTGGGTTCACTGCTCCTCTAGTCTTAGAAAATCTAATATTCCCTTTCCAAGGGGAGCTTCTTACCTGGCCAGTGCTGGGCTTCTCTTGAGATGAGATGTTCTCTTGAGAACAGAATAACCATACCAACTTCTCTTCCTAAACCTGGGTCACTGAAAATTGCAGATGAGACAAGGACCATCAAGATATCATTTAAGAAGGAGAGAAACCCTACAGGAAGGCTGGCTTTGCCTTCCTAGCCTTGTGTAGCTGTCAAGCTGCTGCAGGGCAAGACTTTGCATACAAATCATCACCGCAGAGTGATTTTCCCAGGATACTTATGGCTTGTATCCAAAACTCATTTACCTCCTCCCCAAAGAGACAAGAAAAAAGATAGTATCTGGATATGGGGGGAGAATAAAGACACCAAATGCAGGGATTTAAACAAATGAAGATAAGCTGATAATAGAATTTGCAGAGTAAATTAAACTGCACACCACCAGAACTTTACTGCCACCAGCACCTCAGGGGAATCCCCCTGGGAATGCAGTCACTGTTGTTTGCTTCAGGTAATGCTTCGTGTAGTCAAAATTTGCCAGTTGCTCTGAGCAACTGGGTGTAAAGAGATTACTTCTCTGTCCTAATTTGATGATGTGAATTTCTTAAGGAGAAAAACTAGTTTTCACATTTTGTCATTATTTTATTGCCAATTTTCCTAATGAATTACAAAGACCAAGAACTATGCTGAAAGCCAATTCTCACATAGTAAGGGTGAAGACAAAAAAAAGTTCAGCAAAATCTGATTTTCCTCATCATTGGCTCTTTCATATCCCAATAATCCATTTTTGGAACACATTCTAATCTCAGGCACAGTGTGGGCATCCCGGCATACCTAGGAAAAATCTGTTACTGTGCATCATGCGTGATATTAGAATCTGGCCCTTCCACTGTAGATGGAACATTTGCATACAGTTCTTACAACTTTTTATAATAGCCATATTTTCTAATATTTGCAACTGTGCACATTTTAGCCTGGACTGCCTTTCATTCCACAGATGGCAATAATGAAAAGCCCCCACATATGGCAACTACAAAAAATTTGTCTGAGACTGCAAATGTACAAATTCTCCGCAGAGCTCAGCCCCCTGAACACAGTCCCTTTTCCATGGGAGAACTTGAGCCGGCCTTAGGCCCTACTCCAGCAGTGAAGTCAACCAGCAACATCAGAAAGTCACTCAGACCCAAGAGATGTCAATTTCTATGATTTTACACTGATTTATTTCTCCAGCTTGAGAGTGAATGAACTTTCTGAATGTATTTAGGAAATCCTCTAGGCATATGTTTAACTTCATACACAGAATTAGCCCCGGGGAGATCAGTCACATCTCTACTTGGACAGATTATCAACATTTTAGTCAGATTTTTCTTTTCTCCCCCCCAACCACGTCTGTACTTGAGTTCATAATACAGGCTGTACCCAGTAGCCTTTCTGAGCAGCTTTCACTGCTCTTCCAAGAATGCTGAGGAGGGGGCCAAGTTTTGCCCTGTCCCTGGGCTGGCGTGGGGGGCCCCTGGCAGGAAGGGGCTGGCAGGCAAACACAGTGCATTGAGATCTCGTCCCACGGCCTTCTTTCTTCGGTATTGTTCCTGTGCCTCGTTGCTCTTCCTCATGCGGGACTGGAGGACGCGCAACAACTCCCCCAGACGCGGAGAAATGCCCAGCAGTGACCAGCGACCAACGGTTGACAGCCACTCAGGAAGAGACAAAACAGGCTTTTGTTGGTGCGGCTCTCAGATGGTTTATTGAGAGAGGCAGGGACTAGAGACCAGAGGTCCTGAGGCACCAAAGAGAACAAAGGACAAAAGACAAACGGTAAGGATAACAAAAGGCAAAAGCCCCCCCCAAGCATATGCAGGGCCTTTTAAATTGGGGAGGGAGAAGGGGAGGGTACAACCTTTTAACCAATGAGGAACAAAAATTGGAGGAGTGAAGAGTGGAGTTCATAACTGGGAGACCAATGAAGGAAAGGAGGGAGGGAGAACAGCTCACATGGGCCAATGGGGCTTTGAGGATTAGGGACTTTACAAAGGGGATTTAAAAGCAGGGGTTGGGTGAACAAAGGATTGACAAAGAGGGTTTGGGAACAAGGGGCAGGCTTAAGATAAACAGACAACTCAGGGGGAGTATACAACCTAGGAACAAACCATTAGCACAGGGGGGTACAGAACAAACCATTTAAGGGAAAATACGCCACAACAACACTGGGTATCTTAGGATGTTGGATGCTCTTCACCAGTGGAGCTCCTTAAATGTCTTTAAAACAATTTTCAATAGCACAGGTAATTTTTCTTCAGAATGACATAATCTGTTGTTTGCCAGTTCATTCTCTTAAAATATTCCAGTCAACTCCACTGCAGTCTCAAACACCAAATACTTTGTTTTCCAAGGGCTGCTCAACTTAATTTCTAAGTATGTGTTATTTTTTATTAAACCTAGATAGAAAGCACTCATTCTCTTACATTTTTTAAATTACCTATAATTCCTTAGTCACAGCCCTCCAGTCTAACATCAACTTGTTCAATAGCTACAGAGGTTCTATAAATATGGCATGGCCTTTCTTTCCATGCATCTGAGATCAGTGCAACTTTCTGCATTATTTAATGGCCATACAATCTGGAAATGTTAAGTGCTAGATAAATGTATATTATTATTTTGCCTCACTGAGATGTTCACAGCAATTTCATTTTGATTTTTCATCTGTCATTGACTAAACTGTCACCCAATACTGACCTCAAGATTAACACTAATGTTTGCATAATAATATTCAGAGCTTCAGATCAAAAGCTCCACAACATCTCTGAGTTTTGGTAGGAAACCAGCTCCAGGTTTTGTGGAGCTTGCTGGTTTTTTAATAATACAGTAATAATTTCATTTTTTCATTTGCTGCATTTTCCTCCTAAATCTCTCTGAGAGGTAAAATACAAGTTACTCTTACTAGGGCATTAATATCCTGGTGTGTTTTCCTGATTTATCTTTCCAAGTCTGTTCTCTAATTACATACTATTTATTTGACAAAAATATGTAGAGAAAAGGCTGAGTTCCAAACCTGCACTGGTGTAAATCTGCACCATTTCCTTGGAAGCAGTGACATTCTGCTCATCTCAATTACATCTACAGCAGGTGATGATTTGGGCTGAATGTGTTAACCCTTGTGCCTGCCTTCAGCACAGACCTACATAAAAAGAATGAAAGCTGAAGTCTTCTCTAGTTTAGCAGTAGATACTTGAACCCTTCAAATAACCATCAGCAAACTGCAACCATCTCTACTGTTTCTGGCTCTAGTAACTCCTGACTTCAGGAATGCCTTGTTTGCTTTCATCCAGCCACTGCAACAGGTTCTCAACATGGATCTTTTGGACTGTGCTATTTCTGTCCTATTAATTCAACATCCCTCTGCACCTTCAAGTCACCTCTAGTCCTGACTGAGGCTATCAGCCCCCTTTCCAGTTGCTGCTCTCATCAAGGACAGTAAAAGCCTTCAAATCTCAAACAAAACTAACTTCTCTCAGTAATATCAGGACATATATTTGGTATAATTAACACCCACTGAAATCCCAGTAAAGTGCTCAGGATGCAAATCAACCCACAGTGTAACCCGCTATCAAGTTTTCATTACCTGCCAATGAAACCAGTGTTTTCCCATTAACTAAACTCTGCAACTCTTTCCTTCTCATAGTACTTACCTTTTCTTAAAGAAAAGTCTTTAGATGTTCAGTTCCTCTAGCTGCTCAGCATTTTTCCTCTGAAATTAAAGCTTTTGTTCATAACAATGATACTGCAAATCAGTGTTTCCTAGCACCTTTCTCAACTTCGTTCCCCTTATCTTTCCAATAATTTTCATGCTATTGAAAGCTAACAGCTTTGTTTGCCATCCTGCCTTCTTGTTCTATTATACATCAGAGCCTTCGCAACAGCTGCTTTGATACACTGTACATCATCACTGAGCCACTTTGCTCATTAAAGGAACAATAATTAAGAGCAGTTGGTTTGTTTTCAGGTAAACAAAAAATTCAACACTAAAAATTCAACTGAGAGACTCAACTGGCTCTATCCATTCATCTCACCTGGCTTCCTTGAAACAAAATAATCCATATACAGCAGCTGTTCCAAAAGGACAGGCATCTCCTATAAGCCAAACCCAAATATAACCTTGCAATAGCTATGCTTTAAGTACTGCAGGAGTCAACCAGAAAAGAGTGCTCAGTCAGAATGGCATTCCCTGTCTCTCCAAGGTTTTCCATGCATCCAGGCAGCAGTTCCCAGCTCACGTACACTGGGGAAAACTTAAATCAGGAGCCTTTGCAGACAAGTGTATGCACAGTGGCAGCAGCATTTTACAGCATTGCTCTGTACAATGTTTAAATCAGACTGTGAGCGCTCACGGGGAGGAACCATATTTTACTCTGGTCCTAAGTGACAGGTAAGGAACAACAGAGTTTTGATTCTACCTAGACTAGGTGTGTAGTGCTAACAACATTGATGAATGTTGCTCTAATGCTCTGATTTAAAAACCTGTCTTCTGAAAGAGTAAAGATCTCCTGTCTAGACAGAAACTCTAATTTTTCTGTCTGGGCAGGAAACCAAATCATATAGCAGTGAAGATTACAAAACAGAAATGAGGGAAGAAGGAAAAAAGCAGAGGGGAGTAGCAAACTTACTAATTTTCTTTTTCCCAAGACTGGGGAAAGATAAAGATCTTTCTAAACACATTTAGAGATGTGTTTAGATCTGTAAACAGATCCTGCTGTAACCACAAGGAAGTGTCTATGTTTGCATTATCGCTATCTGTATGTGTGAACCAAAATCTGACTGTTCCCTGGAGTATACACCTCTCATGACTCCAGAAAAAGAAACTTTCAGGACAAGGTCATTGTATTCCTGAAAACTGCAAGTCCATGAGCCCACTTCCCTGAAACACTTAATTCATCTATTTGTAATTAGGAGTGAGCTCACATTTATATTAGAGGAATTTAATGACTGATGAGTGATAAAAATGCATTTCTTGTCAAGTGACCTACTGCAGTTGTTCCAGCAATGGTGGTTAGTGTTGTGTTTGCACAGCTTCCTCTGCACCTGACACCAGGCAGGAGGCTGTTTCCCAAGTCATTCACATCATGGTCTGTCCTATTCAGATTCCTCAGCAGATTCTTCTGGCTGCAGTACCTTTTGGCACTGCATAAAATAAACATTTCTAAAATGGTCCTGTCATTGTGCAGTTCTCAGCTGAAGTTGCCAGGACAGTGCACGGATATGGCACAACTCTTCCCTAAAGGATGTGTGCTGTGTCTGTAGCTTGCTGCTCATTTCATCTATCAGCAAAATGAGCAGAATATTACAGAAGAGCACAGTTGAAACAAGGTCAGGAGGTCAGCTTTCTCCAGGATGCTGCAGTGAAATGGACTGTAAAAAGCTCCTGCTGTGTGTGAGGAAGAAAGGATTTTATATCAGCCATGCTCAATACAAGGTAGAACCAGAATTTTAAACACAGGCTGATGATTGTATTTCTCTATTGGAATTCAGTATAACTGCAACTTAACATGCGTAGCAAAACAATTCCTAGAGCACTTTTCCTGTCCTGTGAAGAATGAATAGGTTGCCAAAGAGTCTCCCTCCAGAAGTCAAGAAGATGAAAGTGTGCATATAAATGCAGCACCCTCAGAACTGTGAAGGGCTGAGCAGTTCACAGGGTGAACATGGCAGCAGTTCAAGTCCCAGCATCTCCACGTCTCCATTTTGCAGTTGTGTGATGCCCTCTTTGTGCAATTTTATCCCAGAGTAGGATAGGCTGCTAGTGCAGCCCTACACTGTATCAGCACTTCTGAATGAACAGGAAAATTGCCTTCTCTCTCCTGTGCCTCCATTAACACACAACTGCGTCACACATTAAAGTGTCTGTGCAAAAGCCACGGCAGCAAAGTAAATATACAGTTCCTAGGGCAGCTGGGATGTGGGAGACAAGGACTAAGGACATCTTTCAGACTAATTAAGATGATTGATTTCAGGCCTCGGCTTTTTTTTGAGGATGCTCTCATGCCAGCTAGCTCTCTATCCTTAAGAAGCACAGGGAAAGATCATCCACATCCACTCTGATATTACCCTTTAATTCCATGTCAAAGGCTTTGTCTCCTGCAAACTCTTGAATAAGAAATACTCGACCCGAAACAAAAAGTTCCAACAGGTTGGATGGTATTTTTTGTGCTAAAAATAGATTTGGAAAAATTCCCACACTAGCCCCCTTGCCTAACAACTAAGCTCTTATTTTATTTGAGTGAAGGTGTTTTTGTACACAGTGTAACAGAATTCGTCACAGTCCTTCCAAGACCGATCAGTGTCTAATAGTTCCAGTCTGACAAGCAGCAATATGTGATCAATAGATTATTCATTTGTCCTTTAGAAGTTCTGCTACAAAATAGGAATATTTGTTTCCTCTTTGGGTGGGAGGGGCAGATAACAGACTTCCAGACAAACAGGAAACATTTGCTCAAACCTTAGGTCTTTGTTCTCTCGTCACTACAGAGTATGCTCTCTCCTGGCTTTTCCAAGACTCCTCTGGCTGGCTGTGCTGGCAAGAGCCCAGCTACAGTAGCACAACATTGAGAAGACAGAAATTATGTTATTTAGACAGGGAGGGGCACTTCAAAAGCACTTCCATGACATCTCCATCTGTGTAGGACACCTGCAAGATGATTAGGATGAGCTGGAGTTCTGGACTCCAGCTGGACTCTTTGAGGCTATTGGATGTCCAAACAGGAAGATCTGTACAAATAGAAAATCCACTCAACACCTCAATAGCCACACTTGCCTACAGCACCTGGTCACAGTAAACGATCTCTTTGTGAGCTGCAGCCTCAAAGTTGACGGATTTATACTTGGGAATGAAGCCACAGTAGACTGAAGTATTCAAATTAGTATGAGAAGCAGCAGTCCATCTGCTCACTAGCAGGGGCCATGGAAACACATCCCTTTGAATACCTCACTGCTCCCAGGGAAATCAACAGCTCTGTCCTGAGCGCCAGAGCACCACAGCCTGCTGGAGTGCTTGGGAAAAGAAAGAGCACAACCAATGGCAGCAAGCTCATTGCAGCATTGCCACAAAACTAAAAGATGCTCCATGGAGAAGAAAACTTTTTTCATTTTCATTCCAGGCAGAAAGGTCTCTGCTAGAGCAGCACAATTCCTACAGCAGCAGAAGAGCTGGAGTGAAGGCAGGAGCTGTTTAGCCACATAGTGCAGGCTGCCAAGTGCAGGTCATGCAGCTTTTCACAGCTCACCAGAAAGGAGTCCATTGCTCTACACAGAGGGCTTTCCAAGCCCAGGTCTCCAGGGGAACCTGAACTGTAATTGAGTTCACAGGCCCCAGGGCTTTAGAGAAGGGCAGCGTAATAATGCTACACCTACAAACGAGAAAGCTACTGTTGCGGTGGGCAAATGTTTCGCCAGGGTGATTTCAGTTCTTTAGGATCTTTGGGCGACACAGAAGAAATCCTCATTTGTAGTTCCACAGAGAGTTTTTAGTAGCCCTTACTGCAAAGGGGCCCAAGGACAAAGTAATGGGGAAGTCGCCAGGTTCGGGGCTTATAAAGGAATAGCAAGGGGCGGGGTACACCATCCTGACCAATGGGCTGAGGGCGTAGGGGAGGGACAAGGGGGAAGAGCCAATAGGGTGAACATGATTTACATGTAACTGCAAAGCACCTTGGGAGAGGCTTTCTTTCTCGCCATAACAGGGAGGCTGGCCTTTCTAAGGGCTTTCCCTCCAAGGGAGTGTTTCCAGCTCTCCTCTAATAGGCGCACAGGCTTCCACAAGATGCGGCTCAAATTAGTCACACAGTTCAGAACAGCACTGCTCCTCTCATCAACCAAACACACCAGTTATGTAAAAGGCGACAGCACAAATATAATCCTGATTTTAATCTGTGTACAGTAGGAGAGTTTGGTTTTTTTCAGCCACTGCTGTCATGTATCACTGACAACATAACTCCACTGTTTTGTCAGCCGAGAGGTCCTGCAGCTCAGCACACAATTTCTGACAATGATGGTTTAGGAGAAGAATGTAAAACCACTGCGAGACTATTTCATCTTTCTTTTAGCAAACTTTTCAAACTACCTGAGCCAGATGTGGTATCTTCATATTTTACAGCCTCTTACGGGATTTCCTTTCATGAACCTGCCTTTATAATACTGTATTTAATCCAGCTATATTTTTGGTATCCACAACATTTTTGAGCAGCAAGTCACATAATTTAATAATGGGTCTGGGAAAAAAGACTATTTCTGTTTTAAAACCCGATTCCCAGTATTATCCCCACTACAAAAACATTCACTAATCCTTCCTTTCTCACTGTCTATTTTCTACTTATTATTTTACAGGCTCTCTATTTCATACCGCTTCAGTTTTCTCTCTTCTAAGATGAAGACTGTCATTCCTTGTATGGAACAGCTTCAAAAATGCAATAAGCCTTGTTGGGCTCCTCATCTTTCTGAGAGGGGAGAGGTGGCAGAACTGTATCTGAGATGTGGACACCTAGCACCAGAGTGATGCAGTCACTCAATTATCCAAAACTGCCTGGAAGTAATAACCACCACTTCAGTGCCCTTCGTGTTACATGTACAGATCAGGACTGGCTTTTTCAATGTACAATAATTTCCATTTTCAACACTGAGCTTCATTTATCATTTGATCCCTTAATCACTTGTTATTTCGAGATCCCACTATACCTCTTCACAGTCACTTTAACTTTTATTACCACAAATAATGTCGTGACTTGAGCAAATACTTCCTCATTCCTGATACACTTGCCTGAGACTATGAGTAGGTGATGAGATCTCCCTGGGACATGCCAGTGATCTCTGTCCTCAGTGAAAATTAACTATTTAGTCCTTCTTTTTTGTTGTTTTATATCTTTTATCAGACTTCAAGTCACGTTTTGTTTGTATCCTTTGACTTTTTTGTTCATGTAAAAGCACTCAGCGAAGAGACTTCATTTGAACTTTGTGGAAATCCAAACACAGTTTCATACTTAAGGCATTTTCCAACATTTTATGCATTTAAGCACTATATTTCCTCTTAGATAATTGCACATTAGACTTATGTATAAGCTACAGGTTGAAAACACTGACTGTGGGCATACTTTAAGGAAGGAAGAAGTACTAAGCCTAATTTTCATCAATTACAACACTGTAATATGATACATCTACACAAGGTAGATAGAAAAAGAAATCAGCTACTTACCTGGTCACCTTGAGAGAAAATACACCTATTTTTATTGAAAAATAATCTGTAGTGCACCTTAATAATGTTAGGGGTTGCAACTTGTTTTCAAAGAGAAGATTGACTAGGCTTTCTTAGTGTGACATATATCTACCTATAGTGTCAATTAAGACCTGATAAGGTTCTTGAACAGAAAATAACCTACTTCCTTGAATGCTCAGGGAAAAACCCTCCCTCTCTCAAGTAAGATCAGTTTTCCTTCCTTTTTTTCCCCTCCCTTACAACAAATACCCTTTAAAACCTCCTATAACAGGAAATACAACACAGAAATTAAATGGCAGCCATAGCTTCTGGGAACTCTTGAGGCAGAACCTTCTTTCACAAAAAAGGAAAATTACACAGTAATACAGAAAAATATGAGTAAGAAATATCCTCAAACTCTCTAGAAAAATAAAATATTTTCCACTTAAAAAGCAAGGGAGACAAAATAAGCACAGCCTCAAGAGAAAGCAAAAAACCTACAGGAGCAAAATATGTTGGATCTGGCAGTCTTCCAAGGAATCATGAGTAGACCGTAAGACAAAAACACTCCCATGGCCAGTGTGAGCCAGTTTCTAGACACAGATAAGAGAGCAGTGGCAACACTTCCCTGCTTTGTCATGCCAGCAGTATAATGGAAAAGGAAGCATTGATGGGTGGAGCTGCACATGACTTGCCATGAGATATGAACAGTATTGCAGTATCGTGAATGGCTTCTCAGTAGCTCTGCTTTGTAACTAGCCTGAGTGTCATTTTGAACCAGTCAGAGCTGCAGTGTGCAGATGGAAGTGTCTCTCACAGCCCTGCTTTGCTTTACTTTGTGCCTCAGACACTGCTGTGCCATAGCACAATGTGCACCCAGGGCACTGCAAACCAACCAGTCAAATTCCCATGCAATGAAGTCCACCTTCAGCTTTAGTTGTGCAAATGCTAATATCCCACTCTGCACGGCAGTCCCTACAGGCAGGCAGATTTAACTGAGCCGGGCTCCCAGTGGAGCCAAGTCAGGGCCCAGTAAAATGTTTTAGGTCCTTATTCAGTTATCATGAGTGGTGTCCTCGAATGTCCCTTGGAATTACAGGACAGAACTTTCCCTTATGACAAAACATACAGTCACTTTGACACTTGCTGCCAAGGTTGTAAAAGGCAGCAAGCAATTGCTGCTAAAATGCTGAGATCCTGAGAAGTGTGCAGAGTAACAGTGCTGCTTAAAGCCATTGACTGTGTACAACTTCCCTGGTATTAGCCAAGATTACCAAGTCAGTTGGCAGATCCCAGCACATTTTTGATATTGAAGTGATGGGAAACTACTTAAATACCGATGCATTCATTACGAAAACATCTTTTTGGCATTTACTTCCAATTAATGCTTGTGCCTTAGCACAGCCAATTTTCCTCATTATATTCAAACTAATTCAAAGGAATTATATTCCTTATTATATTATGGCTGTGTGAATGACCAAACATGATTATGGAAATGTTGGCTCCCATTCCCTGAAATGGGTATTTGTGAGGAGGCTGTCAATTGGAAATATTTGGAAATCTATCAGGAGTTTAAGCACATTTTAAAGGGCCATCTGTGTACAAGAGGCAATCACACCAACAGCATTCTCGTGCTGGGCATGGCTGCAGAGGTGCAGTTGGTGACACTGTGCTGCAATCAGAGCATCTCCTTCAGCTGTGCTGTGCCACTGCCAGGCCTCGCTGTGCAGGCAGCAAAGACATGGACAGCCAGGGACAACTACAAACTAAAAGCTAAATCATGAGGCTGAATCACCATCAGCTGCATATCAAGACCGGAGTAATTTGCTTTCAGAAGCCAAAAGGCTAAATACAAGACCTATTATTAAAGAGTGTTCAGAGTACAAAACCAAAGGTTTTCCTGGCACTGACACAACTGGAATCACAGCCATGTCTATCATCCAAGTGGTTTGCTTTAGAAATGAATTCCATAAATTTTCAAACAGCTGCACAAGACTTAGCTTCAAAAATCTATTAAGGTAAATAATGAACCCTGCCTGTCTCTTCATCTAGTTGGACTTCACTGTTTAAAGCTATCTGCTGGATTTATTTGTACTGCTGAATTTGATTTTTAGTGTGAGGAAATTATTCCCATTAAACATGTGGGTTACAAATGTTTCATCGTAAGAGACAGAAGGCTGGGTTCAAGCTTTCTGATATGTTTTAGGAAGCATTTCTCTCCGCTCACCAGCAGCATCCTTCCAGCTGCTCTCCAGGTGCCACAGGTGGAGCTGCCCATGGTGCCTGGGGGGGTTTGGGCAGCAGAGCTCCCTGTGCCTGGAGCAGCTCTGCCACAGCCATGCAGCACGGGAGTGGAGCTGTCCTCCTGTGTCACAACGGGAGCATTTCCCCACGAGGCTGCTGACTGCAGGGGGAACACCTTGTTACTCCAGCCACAGTAAATTCATATGTAGAATTAAGCAACACTAGACAAATCTTGAGACCCGAGCATTTGGGTTTTTTCATATGGGATTTCTTCTGTACTCAACCTCTGACAGGAGGAATGTTGCCTGTAAGGCTGTGAACAACAGCAACAAGAGAAAAACAAACAGGCAGAAAATAAACCTATTTTAAGTTTGTTGAGTGCTTTTTTTGGTGACTTTTTCAATGTTATTTGTAACTATCTTTGAAGTCTGCTTATTTACAACACACAACAGCATTAGCTTGCAAAAATAATACCCGAAATCTGACTCTAAAAGTTTAGATTTGTGACTATCAGACAATGAAAAATCCAACCGCTCAAATTTTAAAGCTATTTTTACAATATTGAAAACTGCAACTATTTTTAACAGTCATTTCAAACAGATCAAGTATTGCCATTTCCAAATGTGCAATTACTGCAGTCAAAACCAAAGCTAAAATCCAAGAAATACTCACAGGGCATGTTATGGGGTCTCAGTGCAGCCAGTTTGGTACACAGTGGTTGATATTTTCATGATGTCTCAATAATTTTAAATTCATAACTTAGTTTCAAATTTTAATGTCTCTGAGAGCAGACATTTTTCTGAAATGCCTAAAGAAAGCATAAAAAATTTTAAATTCAAAAGAACAGAAGTAGGAAATCAGACTTATTTGTATATCCAAACAAACTGTAAGACTTGAAACACGTGAGGGGAACAAAGGGATTCCTTCCAGGCATTCATAGAGCAGATATTAATTTAGAAACATGCACAGCTGTATGTGACTGTACGTGCCCTGGCCAGCTGCTTCACACTTAACAGAAAAAAAAAAGCAAACACAAAACTCCAATGTGGTCTAAGACAGATTGGTAGATACAAGCAAGAGACAACTGTATAAACCCAGAGGCCATGTTTGTAAGAGCTCATTAATGCCAAATTAGAGTGAGGAACATGAGATGGTCTCTACTTGTCCCAGCCAGCAACAACAGTGAGACTTTACCACCGAACGGTATTTTGTGTGAATCCAACTGGTTTCTTTCCACTCACAAACTCCTACTGAACCAAGCACCAGGTTGTTCTCAGGATATTTTTGGTTGACTGAGTGCCAGAAATTATTTTTTAATCGGACAGTGACTGATTATGAGAGGCAGATGTTCAACCTTGCGTATTAAAATGTGCGTCCCCGTAAGCTGTTTCCTGATGTACTTGTACAACCCACAATCCACTTAGGCAAGCAGGAGGGCACACAGGTGGTAAACCTCACCAGTAATCCCAGACTGAACTATATTTTAATGAACCGTGTTCTGCAGGATTTTATTATTTCTCATCAAGACCAAAGTTACTACTTCTGAAAATAGAAAGTTGGTGCTTTCTGTCTGATAGTGCAAACCTCCTGTTACCGACAATGACTTTGGGACTCTGGAATTAATCCCTCTTCCGTGGCTTACTTCCAGTAGAGTGACCCTCAGTACAAATATACCAAATGCAGACAATAAGCTCTATTCAGCGCACCCAAGCACTGTTCTGTCGCATCAGGTATCCATAAACAGAATCACATGGCTGATGCAATCTGAAGGGTTTCACAAAGAAGCTGTTTAACACCACAACATACTTAAGACATAGGAGAGGTGCCCTTCTGTGTAAAAGGCAAATTACCAGAGACACTATGAACACCAAGAACATATCAAACACATCAGTGTGTATGAAGAGGTCTGCCTGGGATTCTTCAGCCCTGATTCTGCCATAAAAAATTAGTTGTTTTGTGGAAAGTGAATCTAGCAGATACATGCTTTCAGCCTGCAAAGCAACTGCTAGAAATAGGGGAAAATGTTTGCTGTCTTGGTCAATCTGAACTCCAATAAGGAAACAAGCAGCAACCCACTAGCCAGCACTGACAGGATGAATTGAGAAAGGCTGCCCATCTGACTGGGAGACTAAAAACTCTGAAGTGTGAAGAATATCCTGCGCTGCTCAACAGATAGAGCAACAGCAGCTCCCTGGAGGCTGATGCTGTCAGCAAAATGCCCAGCAGCCAACACTTCCAGGTCAGCAGCCAAAACTTCCAGACCAGCAGCCCCTCTTGGGCAGAAGGAGGGTCCTGACCCCAGCTGGAAATGGTGTTCATGAGAAATCCTCCTCACAAGAGGTAGCTACACTCTTGGGTCAGGAACCTTAGTTACAAGTTGCAGCCTACAGTGCAACTGTAATTGTTCCTGGGTAATTCACCTCCCAGGAACAGGGCCAGCTTTGTGCAAAGTTGCTGAAACAGAGAAGTGGAAGAATGCTGATGGGTGCAGAAAAGCTCTCTGGGGAAGTCAAAAGGCTTTATATAAAAGATAGGGTGGAAGCTCAAAATAATCAAATAGGAAACAACAAAGAAATCCAACAGTTCTACATGAAAGAAACAGCTCTACAGAGATTAAAAATAACTTTTATATGTTCTTCTGCAGTCATGTAAGCAGTAAGATGGGGAACCTGCCTGCCTGCCTTGCTGCCCTACACACTTTGAACTGACAACATAAAATATGGGAATAATAAACATACAGAATGCCTACTGGAAAAGAAAACAATCAGAGCCCCTGGAACACGAAAATCAAAGAATATATCAAATGTGCAGTAAGCTGTACCAAGCAGTAAGTGGAATCATATGTTAAAGAGTAGTTTAAAACTAACTGGCCAAGCCCTCTAGTCAGTTTAATAAGCTATGATCCCATGAAACTGATATTCTGGGCAAGAAGAAGAAAAATACTATTATTACTGTCATATTTCAACTGTGCAACAACATGGTGATGGCAGAGCTTCACTTATGCCCAGTGCAGAGTGGCAAACATACTGGGACATGTTGCCTGGAACCAGAATTTCATGGACAGCCAGAAAACTCAGAGAGGAGGAAGCAACTCTTCGCTTTGCTGGAAGCAGCCCTGGACCAGGTTTTCCTTTTTTGTTTTTAAACAAGTAAAATTCTTAAAGGCAGCAGGAAGTGTGTTCAGAGACAACTTTGTTCACAAATAAATCTTGCCTACTAGAAACGTAGGAGAAGCCTGAAGAACCCAGTGTTGCTGAACAGCAAATTAAGTCGTTCCTTGTCCAGATGAATAAACTAGAAGGGGCCATAAACTCAGGCAGATGCAATATAAATGACACACAAAAATAAAAAAAAAAACATTTGAGGAACAGCTTTCAAAAGACACAAAAAACACAGATGAAAGAATTCTGATGAGAATCAGTAGGGTCATAAAATGATGAAGATATAGAAGAAGAACTAAGTGACAATAAAGCCATAGATGGAAAAAAAATCCTGCGTGCATTTTTGGTAGAGGAGATTGGAAAGACTCCTACTCTGGAATCTCCTCTCTCTACAGCAGTACACAAGAGAGTCTATCTCAAATCAAACTTAATGACAGAAGACACTCAAAAAGCATTCTCTGATGAGCAAATGAACAGCAACAAGTCACCAGCACCATTTGATAACTGCCTACAGCAGAAGAAACTGAAGACTTAAATACCAATGGTGCTGTTTAACTTCTGGCTTAAATTTGCTTTAATCCCAAAGGAGTTCTGGGCAGTCATGGACCAGAAAGCCAAGTAAATTGGTGGAAACTGTTTTAAAGAACAGAATGAGTCCCTTTATAGCCAAATATATTTATTGGCATTGACAGAAAAAGATTTTTTGAAGGAAGTTTTGCCTCATTATCTATCAAAGTATTTTCTACAGGTATCAATAGGTATACTGACAGCAGAAATCCAGGCTGTGTCTGTATACTCAAAGGGATCTGACAAAGCCTTAGCCAAAAAACCCTAAAAAACCAGCTGGTACAGAGCAAGAAAGTCTTCAAATAAATAAAGGAATGTTTAAAAGCAGCAAAGAGAAGTACAGCTTTAAAAAACAAAGAGGTGATGAAGGTGACTGATGTGATTTATTAGGCAAAACATATGAGCAGAGAAACAGAGAGGGGCGTGGTTTGCTGTTTGCACCCTCGGGATCCCAGGCAGAGCGACCTCTGCACTGCCCTGTCCATAACCAGCACACAGGGTACATTCTCAGAAGGAAATACATACACTCATACAGATGGCTCCCCCCACCTGTCAAGGCAGAATCTATTACATGGAAGATGGCATTTATCAAAGGAGTTTTCCTGACAAAAGGCAAAGATTTAAATACCTGGTAGCTTGCGGCAGAAGAACCTTTGGAAATTTATTTTTTCACGATAAAGACTTGTCAGGTATTCCTGACATCCAAAAAGATTTGGATGAAGAACCTGGAATACTAAAGAAAGAGTGGGTTTATATTTCACTTCAACTGTGATCTTAATTTTATCTTACGCATTTTTACTAAAAGCAAGTAAAATCAAGAGAGGCCCTCCATCCACAAAGAGATTTTCTCAATTTAGGTCTAAATGACCTTTCAGTTCTTCCACAGGTAATATTCAGAGCAGCTTTTACAGAAGTTAAAGCGGGGAAAACCATCCCCTTTCGACTCCTCTCATGGACTCTGCACATCATTCTCCCCCCCCAGTTAGTTTCTTTACTTAGTTAGTTTCTTTCATTACCCAAGCTGTGCTTTGTGCACCTGCAGATCTGAGCAGCCCAAGAGCTGCTGGAGCGGAGCTGCATTTCCGCTGTCCCTGGCGGTGCTCGGAGCAGTGGCTGCAGGGACGGCACAGGACGGGGCCCTTGCCGGCTCTCTGGCCTCTGCTGCCCGGGTGCTGCCACCAGGCTGCGGCACACAGCCCGGGAAGGGCTGCGGCCGCTCCTGGGGCTCTCCCTGCTGAGGGAACAGCAGCTTCCAGACTGGAAACATCCATTTTAACCCCTTCAGCTGAAAAGCCTCAAGCTGCCTATTCTGAAAAATCTTCATGGAAATTGCATCAAACATAGCGGGCCCTGAAAGGAGAATGGTGCTTCCCAGTGCCACTGCTGGAAAAGCAGGAACTGCCGGTACTACCCCAGCTCACGTGGGGGTTTAATTGCTCCGACTGCGCACAGGAGCCTCACTGGAGAAGAGAAGAACTGGGGCAGAGCTCTGTTATCTTCCACTGGAATTTCGTGAAAAATTATCCACAACAATAGGGTGAGTGTCTCACAAAATGCAATATATTTTCTATTATGAATATAAAGGAGAAAACCCCCAAAACACCTAGTTCATATGAAAAATGTTAAAAGACTTTAAATACTGAATATAGGATAGCAAAATTAACTAAGTTCAGTTCTCTTTCAGAAATAATTTTTATCCTGCATAAAAAAAAAGCTATATTCCCTTCTGACCTTTCCTTGAAACACTCTCTATATGTGAAAACAAAATAAAAAATACAATTTTCCAACATTCTGAGAGCCAGTAGAGTGGGATCTCTCTACTGCTATTTGTAGAGGTATCCAAGGTATTCAGATCATTTATTTTTATCGTGTTCCTTGATCCTCAAAGTGTTACTAAATTTTAGAAAATATGCTGAGAATTAAAAGCAGATCATTTATTTTTATCGTGTTCCTTGATCCTCAAAGTGTTACTAAATTTTAGAAAATATGCTGAGAATTAAAAGCAGATGTGTTCCAGTCAACAGTCAACACACCTTATGGAACTTGCTTGCCTGAAGCTCTGCTCCTGCAAGTCCATCAGTGGGTCCAACCCACTCGCCAAACACAAAGATGCAGAAAGAAACTGAAATGCTCAGGAGCTGTTATCAGGAAATTTGCTTTCCAAGACTACTCAGAAGATACTGATGAACAATGAATAAAATTACATCTATTCTAAGGAGATTTTAATACAGTTCTCTATCTGTATGAAATGAAAACAGAATTTTAAAAAAAAGAAAAATAGAATTCAAGAATTCCTGTATTGGTAAAAGAAATAGATAAGGAAGTATCTAGCCTACAAACTAAGACAAGACACTGACTTTGCAGCATGCATTTTTTCCTCTCCACACTTCAGGCCCATCAACATTTGTTTCACACTAGCAGATTCTATGAAACACATTCCCATTTAAAATAGCATAAACCCATGTGTCTGGTCCTCCCTGCTATTCATACCACTTTTTTTTTTTTTTACTGATGTACAGTAAAAATCAGGTAAATATTATTTTTATTTGGCAGTGGCTGGGAAGATGCTTAGTGAACATACAAACAAAAAAAATTTTAAAAATAGAAGTAACATTAAGAAATATAAGATAAGCTCTTCAGATTAATACAGTGTTCTGTCATTCTAGCATTAATATAGGTATGTTCCCTCTCATTTCTTCGAGTTTGAAAATAGCAAGGTTAATTATGTGAAGAACTGTAAAAAAGTAATTAGATTATCATGTAATTATTTTTAGGGGAAATAAATCTTTATAAAAATCTTAGAGGCTAAGAAAGGCCTCAGGAGATGGGAGTAGAGCTGTTAGGAGGCCTTAACTATTATGTCAATTTATTGGCATCCAGCTGTGCTCATTGAACAATAATTAAAAAGGAAAATTGCCTACAAGATATTTACTGGGTATGGAAATCAATACTCCTCCCTACCAGGAAGCTGGCAGCCTGTTAGCTACAAACCAGCAGATTCAAGGCATCCTGAATACAGTGGTGATGGGAGCAGAGAGTTTCTGTGTTTAATGAGCTACTTTAGCACACTGAGCAGTGCACCTGTAACAGTCATGGGAATTATCCAGAGGCAGGGAGGGGAGAAAGTTCTGCAGTCTACAACTGCCAGGAAGAAACTAAGAGTTCTCCAGTTTTGACTTAAAATGATGAGGAAGTGTAAAGACAGCAGACATCACCCTGGAAAGGAGATGAAAAAAAGGTCCTACTAGATTTGAGTGCAGCAGCTGGCACCTGAAACAGAGGGTGCCCTAATTCCAACTCTGAGGCCACTTCGGTGTGTGCCATACACAGAAGCTGTGCTCACAGCACTCTTTAACAGCTTTACCTCGGCATCCTTTGGGCTCCTCACCAGACTTCAGAACTGCTTTAGTTTTCAAATAACCCTTATTTCTGTGACATCCCATTTGGAAACTGGAGTTTGGAGTGGAGTTTGCCCTGCTGTGGAATTTCTACAGCCTGGTAGAAGTCAGCACAAAGTGCAGCTGGCCAGAGGTTTCACTCACATGCAGCTTACACTGACAGTAAGTCCTCCAGCAGCACTAAACTACACAATCTCACAAGGCATTTTCTGCAATATATTTTTGTAGCAGGCACCTGAAATAACACACCTCTAGGCTCCATATCAGCAGTTCAGGAGCCTGGCTGCTGTAATCCCCTGAAAGCTGCTCTGTCCTGGGGGAACAAGCCTTGCAACAGACTATCCACAGCACTCCTTGCACCTTCCAAGAGGGACAGAGTGGTAAGGACAGCAACTTCTCACTGAAGTACTGTGCTTCATTTGATTTAAAGTGTTTTATGTGACAATCCGGTCTGACTGAAGCAGGTAATTAATTTAAGCTAGTCATATTGTCATGTGAATCTGAGCTGTGAACGTAGGACTTTCAGTCTGTCTCAAGCTTGTCCAAACCTGGAGCACCCATTTTAGGCACCCATGCTTTCAAAGAGTTTGGAGGCAAAACAAATGCTCTAAACTTTGCAGATGAGTATGATATGTGTAGCTGGTTCACTCAGTGACAGCAATCAAGTTCTTTATGTGAATTCTTAAGCATTAGGCTTCTTTTAGTTTTTTTCCCAATTCTCTTATGAGGAAGAAGTGCTTTGGAGAAAAGCGTTTGAAGATCCTAACTGCTGCAGTCTTAGTAAAGTTTAATTCAATCCAATACTGTTAACACTACTGGCATGAACAAAGGAAAGTACACAGCTACAGCTAAATACGCCATTTGGGAGCCGTATGCTGTGAAAAAAGTTTCAGCCTGGAAAAATAGAAAGGCTGATCTCAGAGGCCCTAAAAGACATGAGAAATTCCTGAGGGAGTTATGAGTTAATGACAGTTCTGACAGTTTTTACGAGATCACCTGAAATACCAGAATTTTTGTCTGTTGCCAGCCATATCCTACTGAATGCATTTAAGCATGAAGCTTAAGAATTTCTCTACAGAATTAGCTAGAAATAATGACAACTGGGATATCACTGCACCCTGGACTTTTCCAAATGAAAGCATTGAATATGAAGAAACACTTTTTGCCTCATGAGGCTATAAAAAGTAGTGGAAAACCCAAATCTAGAAGTGTTTACAAACTGGTAATGGATGGTAGCGACAATACCCACCTAAGCAGAAAACAAGTCAGGATATTAACAGATCAGCTTCCAGACAAAATGAGGGGCACATGTACAAGTAGGTGTGCTTTTATCTGAGGACTAAGGGAGGGGGTGGGTGTCTGGCTATGTAAACCAAAGTACAACACAGAAGCAGTACGATTTATATATCCTGTAGTAACAGTAATAACAGCTGTATCAATGGCTGATTTTTAGTTACTGCAGCTAAACTACTTCTATCACTCTCAATTAGGAAAATTCTGCAAGTCTTTTTAAATTGCCTGACCATTAATCCCGCCTTCACTGCTGGGTTAAAACATCACAAATAACAACCCTGAGCAGAACTTTTTCATTCAAAGTTCTTAACACTGTAATTTCCATTTTACAGATAGGAAGGAACAGAGAAGTTATTTGTCTATTACTATTTAATGAGCCAGGAATCAGCTACACTGAATTCAGCCTCCTAAAAGCCTTTTAAGACACTGCCCAGCTGAGCACCAGGTCAGGATGCAGCTGAGACAGACTCAAAGGAAGGTGCCATGCCCTGAGAGCAGGTAGCTAATTGTTCCCTTCTGCTGCCCTGGCAGGTCCTGTCTGGTCAGTGAGAACAGGCACAGAGCACAGCAGAGAATCAGCCACAGCTCCACACTGCTGCATTCTGCCTTCAGCAGCCTTTGCAGTTTGCCTGCTGTTTCCCTCAGCTGTCCAGCCTGCTCCAGGCCTTGCAGCGTGTGTAACAAAGCACTGCAAGGGATGAAGGCCAACACAGAGTGGAGCCTTTAGAGATGGTTTACCTGAGAGAAGAAAGCCAAGCTGAGTAGGTTCCAATGTGGATACCTTGTTTCCGTTTGACAGGAGTGCTTAGGGATTAAGAAGAAATTACCCTAACTCTGCTATTTCTTATAATCACAATGCCACTGCTATGTTTATACAATCTCTAAAATCTTTCAAATTTCTATAAAGATGATCCAGTATATGACTAAATGTTTTATATTTTGAGCCTGGTAAATTATTATTATTAGATGACATTCAAGTTTGGACTTTTTCTGTAACTGAGTGTGATTGCTCTCACTCACCAGCATGTTCACACTATTTTATTTTTACTGGATAACTGAATTATTAATTTCTAAGAGGTACAGGATGCGCCACAGCCCCTACCATGCTAGAGAGACAGAGAAGGACAATATAGAGCATGAACACATGCTACTATTATGAAAGCAAATGCCATTTGCTAACACTAAATTAGGTTTTAAAAAGATACATTAGGTGTTAGAGAAAGCAGATTTGGCCGTGTTCATTGTGTATTACTTTGATACCACAAGAAGAGTGACTAATGCTAAGCAGTTTATTTAGCAGCTGCTAAGCCTTGAGGACATTATGGAATTTCTTGGCACAACTGGATTATTTATTTGATGAAATTTCACTAAGTCAGTTTTTTCTTAAGACTTCATCATCATGTCACTGAGAAAAAAAAAATGCTGACATTAAGCAGTATTAAGATAACATTCAAAAATTCATTGCTTCAGTGACAAACACATTCCTTGTGGGAACACGAAAAACAGCAATATTGTTCAATCTCTGACTTTCCAATATCAGCTGTCTGACGAGTATTCTACATAGAAGGAAGCAAACTAAAAAAACCCCCAAGCAATTAGTGGTTAAGCTCTAATTGTATAAATAAGGCTAATTATACAGACGGGAAATATTTTCAGAAAATCAGATGCTAAACATTCCTCCCATTGACAGAAAAAGCCTTCATACAAGCAAACAAGTGCATGAAAACCAGTGAGCTAATCATGCTGATCCTTCTATAAAGAACTGCCTTGCTCTGCAAAGGAAGAAAAAACATGGATTCTGTTTCTGTACTGGAGACCCACACAGATGCTTCTACACTGAGGGCCTGTGCTTTGCAATGAAGGACATGGCAGAAGCAGAAAAAAAAGAGTAAATTGCAAATTGCTGTTGTACTCAGGATGTTGCAGGCAGAGGCAGCAAAAACAGATGATGCTTCAGGTCATGCTGGCTGCATAGAACAGGGGATTTCAGGAAGACTGGGCAAGTTACTTCTCCTGAAGGCCCCAAAATCACAGAATGCTAGAGTGGTTTGGCTTCTCTTGGAAAAGACTTTGAAGCTCATTTAGTTTCAATCCCCCTGCCATGGGCAGGGACACCTTCCCCTCTCTCAGGTTGATCCAAGCCCCATCCAGCCTGGCCCTGAAAACTTCAGGGATGGGGCAGCCCCAGCTTCTCTGGGCAACCTGCGTCAGGGCCTCAGCACCCTCACTGGGAAGAATTTCTTTCTGTTACCTAAACTAAACCTACCCTCTTTCAGTTTGAAGTCATTACTCCTTGTCCTATCACTGCAAGGCTGATGTAGTAAAAGTAAATGCAAGTTCCATTATACACATGACCTGGGTTTCAGGCAGGGTTCAGCCCTGACCTCTCCAGTGGCTGATTGCTCTCAAAAACAATTCCCCACAGCACGGCACCATCCCCAGGCAGCCAGCCTACACCTTGAATACTACCATGGAACTCCAGCATACAGCCAAGAGAAAACCTGGCATCCTGCAAGAGCCAGGGCCCTGCACCCTTCAGAGGCACACACAGATGTGAACTGAGACCCCACAGCACTGACACAAACACATGGGAGGCCAGTTTCAGCCTAAGAGACCAATTAAGGGACTAAAATTAAACAGTACTTTCTGCAGCATCACATCCAACATGTACTTTTCATCTGCTAACCTGAATTGTGCATGTGTATATGAACTTTAACATTGACTTTATTTCATTGGCTGTGACACCAGAGCTGCATGAGTGCAGAGGAAATACTGGATAAGTAGAGAAAGAGTTTAATAATAATACTTTTCAACTATAAAAACTTTATTCAATATAAAAATAATATTATTCCAATAATTATGTTTGATTTTCACAAACGCTACCAAAACATGTAATACTTTAAAACCTCTTTCATGGTACTTGCATTCTAAGTGGTAAATGCAGGATACAGCCAGTATTTCTGTTCTGTTATATATAATAAACTAGAAATGTTGGTAACATTCTCATAAGAGCATTGAAAAAAAAAATATTACTTGAATACTACATTTCTAGTATTTGCATTTAATAAGAGAAGCAGACCACATCTCAGTACTGAGGGAACCTCTTGGCTTTGAAAATTCCAATTCCAAAATTCTACCAAGTTTCAAGGCTGGTTTCAGCTTGTACCTTCCAAATTTGGCAGCAGTGCTGTAAGGCAGTACGAATGCTATTGGATTTCTAGAGAGGACTGCCAGCTGCTGGAATTCCTGAGGGCTATGACTGAGCTGTGACAAGCAGGGGCTGCCACAGGAGGTTTGCAGAGGCATGCTGCAACTCAGACTTCCAGCCTGGAAAACAGTAAGAGCTCTTCTAAAGAGAGGGCATGTGCACAGCCCAGTCAGTGGCAAAATTCTGTTCTCATCAGTCAATCAAATGAACAGAGTACACACTTTATACCCCATTTTTCTAGATTTCAGCAGCACATTGTCCCAAGCACACTCTATGTGGACTAAGTGTTCCGACACACTTGGAGCTTCACCAGCCGGACTGAGACAGACAAGAACAGGTATGTTTGTTTTCCATAACACTATTTCCTGTCCACAGTCTGACTGATGGACCAGATAGATTCCACAGGATGCATCAAGCCTTGAAAATTGCTTTGAAAGTGGACAGCTATTCCTGGATGCTTGTCTGACAATATAAACCTGTACCAAAAATGACATATGACTGGCTCTACAAGTATCTGAGAGCATGAAACTGTGAAAACAGCAACATGCTTTTTCAGAGTGCTGGTAAGTGCAGCTGCTCCCAGTGTGTCATCCTGGCAAATTCTCCTTTCCTACTGCACCATGTGCATCAGGAGGAAACCAGAACTATAATCCTCCATCCACATTCCTTCTCACTGTACATTTCTTGTCCCCTTTTCCTTCTCTAAGCAATTGCAGGACTTGTCGTACTTCAGTCAGGTCTTGGTAACTCACAACAAAGAAAAAAGTATTGTTTGCAGATGCCAAACAACCTATTTTTTTTTTCCTCAGCCTGAAACATTCTGGTGAGATATTCTGAGGCTGCCCTTCAGAGACTGCCACGGTTTAACCCCAGCCAAGCAGCTCAGCCCCACACTGCCACTAACTCATTTGCCCCTAGTGGGATGGGGGACAGAATCGTAAGAGTAACAGTGAGAAAACTCACGGGCTGAGATACAGACTGTTTAATAGGTGAAGCAACAGCTGCACGTGCAAGGAACACAGAACAAGAATTCATCCCCTACTGCCCATGGACTGGCAGGTGTCTCAATGTCCCCACTTCCTTCTCCTCCCCCCAGCTCTGTGTGCTGAGCATGGCCCCACATAGCCTGGGATATCCCTTGGGTCACTTGGGGTCAGCTGTCCTGGCTGTGTCCCCTCCCAGCTCCTCGTGCCCCCCCAGCCCCTCGCTGGTGGGGTCAAGGTGAGGGCCAGAGGAGGCCTTGGCTCTGTGTAAGCTCTGCTCAGCAATGACCAAAACATCCCTGTGTTACCAGCACTGCTTCCAGCACAAATCCAAAAGACAGCGTGTAATAAGTAGCGTGTAGAAAACTAACTCCACACCAGCTCAAACCAGCACAGACACACAGCCTGAACATCAACAGCATAACAGTGCAGATATCCCTTTACCGCCTGACCAAAACTAATGAGCAGATTTCTTCCTTCTGGCTCAAGTCTGGCAGAAATCACTGCCTCACCCTCTTGGGTAGATTGAGATTTACAGGGAAATCCATGTAGAGTCAAGCACTGCTCAGTGTGACCACAAACGACTGAACTGGTACTGCTCTCTCTGTACGGACTCATCCCATTGTTTATGGAGCTGAAAAGAGTAATGATAAAGGTTTATGTAGCACACAATAGTCAAGACTAAATTAGAGAACTTTCCACTTGACATAGCAGCACTTTTTCAAACTACTCTACCCAAGCAATGCCTGAAAAGTATAAATGAACCAGCTTTAGAGCTCCTAAATCAGGTGAAAAACACAGAAGACACTTCCTAAGTCAAAATACTGATTCAATGTTAATTCGCACGGTGATTCAAATGTGATAATCTACTTTTTTCTTTTCCCTAAAGAGTTACCTTTGTACCACACTTTCTCCCAGTGCCTCATCCAACCTTGCCATTATGCTTGAGCCAGCATCAGTTGCTGTTCTACATTTGATGTGAAAACTTCAAACCCCTTAGACTTGCTCCAGCACACAATGAGTGGTTTCAAAGAACTGGATCTCGTGCTGCATGTCAGATCAACTTGGTGTGTCAAGCTACATGTGCCTAGGAGAATCATGGAAGCAAAGCGTGCTTCCAGCTGCTCTTGCTGCTCTTGTGTGTTGGTTTGGTACTGGAAGAGAGGGCTGTGTTTTTAGTTACTGACACATCTGCTGATTACATACAGAGCCTTGAACTTGTCTGTATTCTGCACCGCGGGACTGAGAGCAACAGCTTTGCTTAAATGCACTCAGAATTTAGCAGGTATACTGCAGAGGTGACTAATGATTTCTTGCAGCCTGCTGATGCTTCCTTAGCGTCACAATTAGCTCACCCAGCTGCTTTCAGAGAAAATGAGGGGATCCTTACTGGGTACCTGCAAGGAGCTGGCAGAATGTCTGTTCTGTTACATACTATCCTTGAGCACCTTAATTTATGGGGCTGGTTTAGCTCAGGGCCACTTAAGAGACACAGAGGAAACTGACAACAGCTTTTACCTGGGACTTTACAAGAACCTGCTTTCTCTCAGGACGTTTGTTTTCTATTGGTGACAATGACTTCCTCAACCAAGCCTCTCTCTGCTACTTGTTTATGATGATAAATATTCACAAACCTGGGAACATGAAGAGACTGGGTTTTTATTAGATTGCAACAGGCATACATAAACTATATATTTATGCATCTTTTTCTGTTGGCATCTCTGAGTGCACTTATTTTAACAGGTGTGTAAACTCCTTCTTGATGACCAAGTAATCTAAAGACCACAGGGAAATATACAATACATTACTCAAAAAAAGCCCACCAACAAAACTACCAAACAAAAACCCCGCTGAAAGGAAAGATTGCTGCAGATGAGTTTTACTTGAAAGTTTCTAAGAGGTTAACTGTCAGTGTAGGCTGTAAACAAGAGAAGTGAGAAAAGATGTTCATGCAGCCAACATCTGATCTATTTACAACAAATAAAGGAACATTCAGCTGAAACCATCTTCGTTCCTTGGTGGCAAACATTTTCAAGAAGGCTGGGATTTGGGGTTTTGGGTTTGTTTGTGGGTTTTTTGGAATGGAAACATTTGAAAACTCTTCTGAAAAGAAGAGACACCTGGTAGAAACAGCTGGTAGGGTGTCCTGGCAAGGCACTAAGACCACATTTGAAAGAACAGCCTGGCAGAACCTCGACTGTGCTTCTCCTTTTCTCATGAGAACCCTACAGCCTGTAAGGTGAACTAGCTGTCGTGGGCTTTCAATTGCACACACACACAGACTTTGTCCACTCAACTACATTAATACTGCATGGTACAGCTGAGCCAACTTCTAAAACCTGAATCTAATTATGCCACTGTGCTGGTCCCAGAAGAGGAAGGAAAGAAGGGAAAGAAGTAAAGTTCAAATGTTCTCAGCACTCTTTAGTGAAAGGGGTGTGTGTGCATATGTGTCAATCTCAGCAGTACACACAGGTTTGCATTCACAACAAGCTGCTGCACCCAACACTTCCTCCTGAGCACACACCTAGGGTTGAGCCCTGCACATCAGTGCAAAGCACCTGATGAAACATGTCTATTCTCTTGCAAGTCAATCAGGAAGGCTGAGTCTGTCCTCAGTAGTAAAAGTGGAAATAGCTATATGCTAATGGTCTGTTCCCCTTCCTTGATTCCTCAGAAGAGTCCTCACAAGCTGAATCCCAGCACATCAACATTGGCAGGAGACCAAACTGTCTTGTGTGGTTGGGCAAATGGGGGGAAGAAATAATCTCAGCATCCACAGCAACAGGCCAGGTAGTTCTGGCAAAGATGGCCATGCAGGGCCCAGGCACTCAGAGGCTGCTGTACACAGCCCCGCCACTAATCTGACTTTGTCAAGAGAAAAGAGAGAGAACTGTGGTGTGCTTTCCAGCATAGAGCTGAATGAAGATTGGCCATCTTTGTGCTGGATATTTCCCACTGGTTTAGAGACAAGCTGCTCCCTGGCAACATGTTCAGCAATGCAAGAAGTCCCATAAATGGTCTTCCTTTATTCTTTATGAGTCTGCTGAAGAGAGCAAGTAGCACCATTTCCTACCCCTAGAAAAAGCAAAGGGCCTGGGGTGCTGATGGCAATGGTCAAACATTTCTGGATTCAAGGCTCCTAGAGAAGCTTTGCCATTCCTCAGTGTAAGCAAAAGCACATGGGATGGTTCACTGGAGTCCCTCTAAGTTACAAATCCAATGCCAAAACATAAAAAATAGAGGTATCACATCTAGCATGGCACTTGTGAAGAAGGAAAATAATGCTGCTTTGCTGATCTAAAATAGTTTCAGCTTTCTGTGAGTCTTCTACCCTCCTGTAATCTTATACTACTGCTATAGAACAATGCTGGGACCAGAAGAAATCGTGCTCTGTGCAGTATCTGTTCCACACAGCCAGTTAGTGCCTCTGTCTGTAGAACACATAGTAATAAACTACAGGAGCAGTTTGGCTTGGAATTTGCTTAATCCACTGGACATCCTGAACTTCATTCTGTTTCAAGCCACGATCTGTAACTTGCAGAGAACTTTTACAGCCTATGGAGTGGAAGCCTAATTTTTGCTCTGAACCTGTATGGTATCTACAACAGCAGCCTCAACAGTGATATACAAATAGTATCAGTCTCCATTTTCTGAGAGCAAAGATGTGAGCACTGGCTACAAGGTGAGTTTCTACCGTGGGTCTTCATTTTCACTTGTAGCTCAAAATAGAGGAAAGCTGGCTGGATTTCAGGCCCATTCTAACACCATGATCAAAAGGGGAGTAAGAGCTTATTTAAGGTCCTTCTCACTCAGTGAAACTGAACAGAATATGCTGACTTCAGAATCGCAGTTGTCCAAAAGTTTAATTTCTTTCTTATACATCAGCTTCTTAGTTAGAAATAAGATGCTAAAGGAGGCTAGTGAAAGCATCTCTTGAAAATTTTCAATGGAGACAAGAATAAAAAAGTTATAGCAGAGACTATTTTTTTTTATTTCTAATGTTGCTTTAAAAAGATTTTTTCTGTCTGGTAAATATGTACTGCAAAAGTTTCTAAAAGAAGTTCCATCCTCCTGCCCTTTTGAAGCAGCTTCTGATACCACACTTGAGATGTGGATGAGGATGTAAAAAGTGCATTTGGTCAGCACTGTAACTACTGCTATGACCTTATTTGATCAGAGAGTCTGTAGGGGTTTAAACTTTCTACAACCCCCACAAAGGGATTTCTGAAACAGTGACATACTCCATATAATAAAAAACATATCAAAATAATTTGATGGGGAAAACAGTTAATGAAAAAGAGATAAAATCACAGTATTGCCAAATTAGTAAAGCATATTTCAAGGCAGTTTACTAAAGATGGAGATATGGTATACATTCCATAGAATCATGGAATACACTGAATGGGAAGGGACCCATCGAGATCCTTGAGTCCAACCCCCAGCCCTGCATAGGACACTCCAGAAATTTCACCCTGTGCCTGAGAGTGTTGTCCAAACACTCCTTGAGCTCTGTCAGGCTTGGGGCCATAAGCATGGCCCTGGGGAGCCTGTTCAGTGCTTAGCCACCCTCTGGGGGAAGAACATTCTCCTGCTATACAGCCTCAACTTCCCCGACACAGCTTCAAGGATGTTCCCTTGGTTCCTGTCACTTTTTCAGGTGTAGTTTATGAGGGGAAATAAAGTCCACTTCACCTTTCTTTGGAGGGAATAGGTGGCCTTGGCATTTTAAGTATCTTGATTACTTTTTTCCCTTACGTTACAGAAAGCTTTTTGGATGCTCTATCATTACCCTATCTGCAATAGCCAACTACAAGTAGGAAGCTAGATCTTGAGCAGCGTAACAGTATTTCTTATCATATAGTTTTGTTTAAACAAAAGCCATTGCAAAAACCAAAAGCAGGCTCAGACCTAATTACACGAGGATTTTCTAATGCTTATCACCAAAATGAGACTTAGAGACTTGACTTTACCTTGATTTTCCTAAATTTTTATTCCTCAAATTTCCCTTGCCTGTGCTTTGATAAACATACTCTACACATGGAGCTAGATGGAAATACAGATAAACATCGCTCCTCCTCATTGTAAGCGATAAAATTTCCTTAAAAAGGCTCAGTTTGAAGCTTTTCCTGGGCTTTCCAGAAAGCACCTCAAGATTCCTGCTCTTCAGGAACAGCAGGATGAAGTGAAATTAGCAGACCACTACGTGTTTCTACAGCAGGTTCTTGGTCCCCAATAAAGTCTCCATGGTGCTGCTCCTTTGTATCCGCAGGAGCCACTCCCTACTGGCAGAAGGAGTGCCCCCACGGCCCACTTGGCAACTCAGCAGGAACACGCACATCCAGCAGTCTGGTCCTGCCCCACACTCGGGGCTTTGCCACAACCAGCTTGCAATCTGCATCCCACTAAAACAACTCTCACCCCATGTGCAGCAAGAGCTCAGGACATTGTTGCAAGCACATTGATACTGCTTTGCAAACCCACATAGAGGGGTACCTCCAAAATTGAAAAAAAAATGTAGGCGATTAAAGGAGTTTATATCTAAAGGGATTTTAAACTAAACCAGATACTCTGCAGTTTGTAAGGCCAAATAACTTCAAGAAGAGTGTCACTTGAAAGATGTTCCTTTTTTCCTATCATTTTTGCTATTCAGCAAACACATATATTTGGATGAGTTATTTCAGCAAACTTCTCTTCTAAACTCTGTATCAAGAATTAACACATGCTCATTGCCAAGTTCTGTGCAGTTTATCTGGAATACTAGAGATACCCAGGTCAATCTGATAGCATTATAATTAACAGGCATATTTTATCAAAAAAATTTAGAATATCTCTTTACTACAGAAATCTGAGGGCTTTCATAATTTCCTTTTTTTCCCCTCCAAGTACTATCCAGAGTGGTTTTCAAAAACCATGGATTCATAGGCAACTGAGTATGACTTGATAAGCTGGACAGAGCTGCAGGTTTTTCATTTGTCTGTGAAAATGTTACTTGAGCTTATGAACACATTTCACAGCACATTCCTACACCAAAAATAGAGACTCTTTAAAAGCACTATTTCCCTGAAGTTTCAGATGCTTTTTAATAGCATATTCATTCTTTTACAGTTCTGTTTTTTTTCTTCCTGAGCCTATCTCTGACCAAACATCTCTCCATCAAATATGGGGGGTTTGGGTTGGGTTTTTTGGTATGTTTGTTGTTCTGGGTGTTACATTCATTTGGGTTTGTTTGGGGTTTTTTGAGGGGGTTGTGTTTGGTTTCTTTTTTTAATTCTTTGCTATTTTTTTGCAAATATTTAGCATTAAACTGTAGTAATGACCTACACCTGATCAGCTCTACACTTCCTCAAGGTCTCCTTCAGACATTCTGCTGCTCCTCTTCTATTTTTCATCCTACCTCCCCAGAATGCTGCAAATTCAAACATTACACCATTTTTCAGCTTCATCACTGGTTCAAGTGCTTTATATCTTTTATGATCTGTGTCTGTTGTTTTATTATCTCATCTTTTTATGTCAGAAGCTTTGTTTGAGGACCAAACTTCTATCAATAATTATTTGATGAGTAGTGCTTATATAGGTAGGTCTTAAACATTTCCATTATGTCTGAAAAGAATTTATGATACTATAAAACCTGTGCATTTTACAAATCATATAGATTATATTTTTTCTACTTCTGAATTTTTATATTTTTTATGTGGTGGATATTGATATATAATACATCCTTCTCAGGCAGAAAGAGCTGGTACTTCTAACATGTACCTTTATACCAACTGCAACTCTCATCCAATGTGCTGCTGTTTTTTAGTAATCCACTAGCACAACAACACAGGAAGAAAATCAGTGCTACTGATACTGAAGCTCTGCGTTTCTCATACTGGCAAGAGATTTCAATTTATTCTGCACATTTATCAACAGTTCTCTAATTGTCATTACTTGGAAGGTACATACGGTGATGAGTGGTTGTATTTTATGATTTCTTACTATCTCTTTATGTTATAAATTCTTATAACACTTAAACATGCAGTTAAATGCTGTATAAATTTGATATTGCACTTCTGTAATTAACTACAATATTGCTGTTGACTTTAGTCAGCAAGATGTGAGGCTCCAGGGAGAAAGATCCTTGCAAGCACTTCAAGCACAGGTATCACTCCGGGGTGTTTTCCCTTCAGTATAAAAGCTGATTATACCCCATGTCCATGATTAAAATTACTGTGTCTATGGTGTATGTTTTTAGAACATGCACATAAGACTTCTTAATTCCCATTTTCAACAACATTTACAGCTTTACAGTTTAAAGATCTTTACTGCCACCTGAGTGAACATTTTCATCCACAAAAACTGGAAAACATTGGCTAGTTATGTTAGCTCAGTCACGACTGGAAATGCGTACTGGCTTTCTCTTCGGCTGGGATATTTTTGCCCATGTCCCTCAAAAAGAAATCTTCATAACCACAGAGAAAATGTAACACAATTCTAGAAATACAGCAAAATATAAACTGCCTTTTGTGGTTTTCGCTTGTGTGCCTCACAGACATCTCCAGCAGAGCAGCCTCTGGAACATTCCCGCTGCACAGCCAGGAAAGATTCTGGTTTCTGTATGCTGAGGAATAGGAAGGCTCCACCATAGCAGTGTCCATGTCTTGTCAAGGAGCCACGATGGCCATTATGTATCAGACTTTGAATATTCATTACTAAACACAGCTGAACTGAATTACAGCGTCTTTCCCTCTCTCAAATTCCATCATGTTCAGATCCTGGTCTCACTTGTGTCTGAATCTTTCTGCAGTGTTTTCCTGTGTCTTTTCCTGAAGGTTATAGACCGGTGCAAAGTTCTCACAGATACTACATTATTTATCCTCCCCATTGCATCATCTCTTTTGAGATGATCACTTACTCTCTAATTTCTGAAAGAACTGCCATGTAGTGTGAATTTCTAGGATAAACCCTCTGTTTCTGTGAATCAATGCCACTAAATAACCTTATGACCTTCATTTCAGGGCCATTCCTTCTGCAGAAAGATTTATCCCAGTGCCTGTAATATTTTTTACCTTATGCCTGACATATCGTGGAAGAAATGAGGATGCAGAAAAAGCAGACCAAAATTAAATACCAACAACCAAAAAAAAACCCAACCCAGACAACAACCAAAAAAAAGAAAAAACAAAAAAACCCAAACCAAACCAAAAAACAACAACAACAAAAAAAACCCCAACAACAAAAACCCCCCAACAACAACAAGCAATCCAAACCCAATGTGAATTACTTTAAAACATCTGGGAGTCTTCTGTGGTAGTATTATTTAACTGCACATCTCTCTGCATTTAAAAAATATTTGTTATTGAGGTAGCCTAGTTCTTTACAACGAGCCAACTTCATTGCTGTATTAGCATTTAGAAAAGGAAGCATTGCCTCTGTAAGGCTTTTGGGTAGTTTACTTCCCACTCCATTTGACCAGCAATTAAAATTACAGTGCCAGGCTGAATTTCTTGCTGTGGTAAAAAGCCCCTTCAAAATCTAACTCCAGTCTTCCTTGTAATTCTCAAACATGTGCGTAAAGAGAAAATCACTGAAGCGTTTGCAAATCAGATCATAGCCTGAAAATCTGAAAAGCAATATATACTGCTGTCTACAAGGATGGAGAAACAGTAAAACTGATACAATTCCAGAATTAATTTTAATTTCTAGAATTACACGAATGAAAGAGAACTCATTTATTTTTTGTTTATATAAAGATGAAGCTGAACAACAAGGGAGAAATGCTAAAAGGAAATGTGAAGTGAGATAGAGATGGGACAAGTCAAACCCAGAAAGTTTTGGATAACAATTAGAGAAAGAGAGAATTAGGAAAACAGTAGATTTGCTGGGTTTTTTTCATGTTCTTTCCTTTTTTTGAGTGGGAGTTGAAGAAATCTTTTTTTCATGTGTAATTTTTGTTAATAATATATTGAACATTGTAAGAGAACAAAGAGAACATCTGATTCAAGTGAGCAAGGAAGCTAGATTTCCTGAAAAGAAGGATTAAATGGAAAATCATAACAAGAAAAAAGCAAAGAAAGATCCTCTTTCCTCTGCAAGAGCTTCCATTTCCGTCAGCTCAAAGCCAAGTCAGAGGTACAGCACTGTACAGATTGCCACAGGTGACACAGCAGCTCCAAGGAAGTACCCTGAGGTGCAGCCTTGGTGCTCAATATGTTTCCAACACAACAGTAATCCTTTTACATTGTTGGAAAATGAAGAAATATGTACAGCTCTCAACAGGTGGAAGGTTCATAGAAACTCTGGCTCAGATTCATATCTTGAGTCAAAAAAAAGCCCAGTAAGTCATGGAATTTCCTGGGTGTCAGCAGATGAGGCTCCAGGCATTCAGGTAGGATGTATGAGACACTTGAGGGACATTCTCAGTCCCAGCTGCATCTCAGGCTGGATAACTGGGTGAAACTCCCACTAGCTCTGGTAATAGCCTAGCTCTGGTGAGACTAAAAAACGACTGTGGGCTTGAGCACAGTTCTTTGCACTTCCACATACCCTCAACAGCCCTGACAAGAGGATTGCAGGCACCACTGAGATACCATCTCCTAGCTGTCAATCTAGCTGTCAAATCTCTCTCTTTGCCACTGGCCACTCACTTGCACTTATCAACATCTGCTCTAAGGCTGAAAGTGTGGGAGCAAATGTAAATATATTAAATGTACAAGAAAAAAATCTGAGACTGAAGCCACATGGACGTGCTTCCATATCACAACCAACAGAGGAGAATCAGTGACATGTCATTTTATTGAAACTATAGAGCTGCACAGTATTTGTTCTGTTGCACATTTCAAGAACTTTAATTCCTCTTACTGCAGAGTAGCTATGACACTCCTGCCATTAATAACTCACAACTGGCTATAGTTAGTACTATACAGTTAGTACAGATACAAACCTCCTTTTTCATCATAGGAATATCAGAAATATTACTTCCAGCTCCAGATATCCCAGGCACTATCATCAGCAACTAAAAGCAATTAGCATTTCATTATGAAGTAATCATAAAACAGCACAACTGTTATTTTCCTGATCCTAACAGACAGAGATAGATCTGTTATGCCATGCATAAACGATTTGCAATAGTTCCTCGGGTTTAGAAAGCAGCTGGGTAACACGTACCTCTCCTTCCCACAGCAACACAGCCTCTTTTATATTCAAAACTGAAAACATGCCTTGAACTATGGGGCACTGCTCTGCATCCCGAAGTTAAATCCACTTTTAAAGGGAAAGGAAAACCAAGAGCCTCCATCCCAGCCTGATGGAGGCAATGGGCACGAAACCTGGCTGGACTTGCACAGTCATGTGTCTCTCCTCTCCTAGAGGCACATTCCAAGCTGCAAGGGTAAGATGTACACTTACTGTTTGCATTGTTCCTGAAATGTGGACGTCTGCATTATACAGGAAATATGAATAGACTGTTGGAGCACTTCAGCTTGAAAATAAATTAATAGCTCTGCACCCTTCATTCTCAGTCTCCAAGGTTACCACTGGTGCTGAATGCTACTGTTTATTCCTTCCTTTCCTTCTTGTTTACTTGTTTAGAACACAGAAAAAATACAGACACTAAAATCCCCTGCATTACACACAGTTGCCATTTCCAGATGAGGACAGAAGGTTAAGTGCCAGTGACAAATTTGCCAAGTATGTTCCATCTCAGCACAATCTTTGAAAAGGGCTCAGAGAAGGCTACCTGGCTCGGGGCAGCTGATGTTTATGGCTCTAATACAGTCCTGGATCACAAAACCCTGCCTATGCCAGCTTTTCACACACAATGTGGAAGAACAAGCAGCAAGAGATGTTTGGGGAATGAAGAAAGGGAAACAGAACTCCCGTGCTTTGAAAAATGTAAGATCCAAATTAAACTAAAATGTTATCTGGGGCAATTAAAACTATGCCCCAGATAACATTTAGCCTCACTTTGCAAGCTCCATGGGGCCAAGCCTATCTTTCCAATAGGCTTACAAAATACCTTGCAAGAAGGATCTTAGTCTTGGACTGTAGCTATATGTGTACATCAAAAAGAAGTAAGGGTTGCTGTAAGAATATCTTTTAAAATGCTTGTATTTACACTGACAGTATTAAATGAGGCTTCCAAAACTTTCCTATTGCTGGAGAAAAATGCCATTTTGGAAATAAAAATCCATTAAGTCCTTAAAAATCTTTTGCAGTAATGGCTTTAATATTTTTGAACCACAGGAACATGCATTTACTCTACCTGTGTTTTGGGCCAAAAGTACAACAAATGAGACCTGCAATTCCATTGATTTTAACTGAACTACAGTTTTATTAACATACCTGCTGAGCTATTTGGCATGTGGAACCCAAACCACACAAAGAAGATGTGTTTCAAACCTCAAGATACACTCAAGCACTCTAGAGAGCTTCTTGTAAGACAGCACAAGCATTTGAAATATTTGAAGCTAGATTCAAAAGAGGGTGCCTTGCAAAAACACTATAAATATCAAGTCTCCTGTCTATATTAATAATTTCTCATCTATCAGAACTATGAAGTGGAGAAACTGTGAACAAATGTTACAATGGGTAACATTTATTATATCATATGACTCATAAAAATGGTATAAATACTCTTGAAAACATTGTGGTTTGAGGTGAAGACACTTCAGGAAGAAGAAAGGTATTAGTTAAGGAACAAAATATGACTCAGAGGAGCCAGGTGGGAAAAGAGACTGGAAGGCAAAGGCAGGACTACTAATCATCAGTTTTCCCAGGTGCACTGAAAAACAGAGAAGGTTACTGAAGAGAAATTTCATGCTAACCAGAACTTGGTTTACTCTTCTTCTTCTTAATACAAACCATAACCCTATTCCTTGCTGGATCCCATGTGTTGTCATCCTTGACAGTGCTCTCAGGTGACCACGAAGAGCCATAAAGCACAGGGGCAAATGAACCACCAATAAAAATGTGCACATACCCTTCAGGTCCATGCTGCTCAGGCAGGCCAACGAGCTCCTGGATTTCGGATTTATTTTTCACCAAACTGAAGCGTTATGAGGACTGGCACAGCCCAGGCGTCCCAATTCGCTGTTTCCTGTACGTAACTTAGAACCTTTACAGGAAAAAAGGACAGTTAGCAGGGAACAGCTTGACACCCCAAGTGACACTGAACTGTCATACTCTGTAGTGGCAGGTCTCCAAAATCCCTCATGGATCTCCCATCTTCTCAAAGAAAGGAAGGATGTTACCAAGATAAAAGTTCATATTCTTTATAACCCTCATTCTGAAGCTCACCAGGTAAATGTGGAAACTTCCCTTTACCTACTGGATAGTATTTTTCAGAATTCAATGCCATAAATTTTATATATGCAATCAATTACATCAAGCACCAGGAAAAATGCTTTATACAAATGTCTGGGAGGGCAGGAAGTCTGACATAGCAATTCTTTAAAGAAAAGAAAAATGACACATGAAGATGATGGATAAATTCCATTTTTCTGAAAGTACAGAGAAAGAAAGGCCCTTTCTCACTCAGCACCAAATACCATGTCTAAAAACACATGCAAAAGACACTGTATTCATTTTCTATTTATATAAAACACATGTACAATACGGCTAAAGTCTCCTCTTAAAAATGTCTATCCCAGTAAACTGATGACAGTTAAGCTAATTAATTATATTAGTTATTACAGGTATTTGTTACCATAGTAATCTGGCTGTAGAAGTACCACTAAAATGCCATCTAACAATACTGGAACTAAACAAACACAAACTGAAATGGTTACCATTTGCTGAGCATTTACTAGATTTTATGTTATGTATTTTGTAAGGAATTTATTCACAAGGATATCTAGGAACACCAAAGGGTTTTCAAATCAACGTGCACATCTGAACCAAATGTAAATGTATGATCCAGTTTTTAAATGCTTGGGTCTGTCCCAGAAAGGCAAGAAAGCACATATGCTGCTCTAAACAGGCCCAAGTGGTTTTTGTTAACTCAAAAGATGCTTAAGAAATACAACCACATACTTACTTCACTGACTGGGAATTGGGGCTCAATTTGATTTCAAAGGCAGAGAAAGGAATGTATCATCTGTTCAGTGTGGAGGAAAGATGTAACATTCTAAATTTAGTGTACAATTTGTGTTTCTAACTTGAACATAAAAGTAATCTGTTTTTATAGGTTGAGAATGCCAGTAAATCTTTCTTCAGCTTTTTTACAATAATAGTGGCTTTTTGCCAAGCTGCATTGGTGTTTCCCCCTCTCCCTTTCTGAACTCTCTCACACCACCATATGTACATGCAGGGCTATTGAAGTCCTCCTCAACACCCAGAGGATACCCTGGCAGGGAAGTGGAACAGGAGCCCTATAGAATGCCTCTGTACTCGGTCTGACATTGCTTTCCAAAAAATTCAATTTTGGAAAATTACATGAAAAATCAAGGAAAAACAAGCATTTGACCAGAAGCCCTGAGAGGCACCTAATGTCTCTCACATTGATTTTATCATATTGTTTTGGCACTTTCTTTCATGTGCTCTGTGAATCTCAGATATTGACAGAATGGCTCCTTTACCACAGAAAGTTTACAAAAAAGGACCAGCATGCTTCACTGTCAGGGTTTGGTGCTGGCCCAATGCCATTGCCCCCATGAAAATGTATTTTCTTTAACTAACTGCTGTGAGATGTGACCAGGAACAGAGCAGAGCAGGCTCAAACTTAGAAAAAGAGAGAAAAACAAAAACTTTATTAAACTACAAACTAAAATCAAAAACACACAGGAAACAGAATGAAAACCTTTTAAACCATTCCTCCTCCTCCCACCCAATTTCACCAAAGCACAGTGAGACAAAAATCTTGGAGTCCTGATCAAGTTACCAACACTCTGATAATCAATTCTCAGTCCATCAGGGGAGAGAGGAGTCTCTCTTGTACCATAGTCCTCCCCACGAAACAGGGTTGAAACTCCCCATGTTTCCTTGTCACACATGGCACCGCCCGGAGAAAATCTGCCATCATGACATGCTCCTTCCATGTACAGTGCTCTCACCACTGTCCATGGACCGAAACTGCTCA
>VZSE01010422.1:611307-716704 GCA_013398275.1 Promerops cafer
TGAGATCTCCCGGTGGCACTCCCACATGCTGGGCATCACCCCCCCTGCCGCCTCCTCTGCCGGCACAGGCTCGCTCGCTCTCTCTCCTTTTGGGGTTGGGGGGGGAACAAAAGATACCTCGGTGTTTTTTCCACCCCTCAGTCCTGCAGGGCTGGCCCGGTTCCATTCCCTTCCACCTTCTCTCTCTCTCCGGGGCTCTGGCCTACCTCAGCCTGGGCCTCCATGGCTCCCCTCCCCACCCAGCCATGTGGCCGGGCGGGGAAGAGACGGTGCCGCTCCCTGGGCTACCACGGGCGAAAGAGAGCGAACTCTGGGAAATCTCTGCTTTTAACCCCGTGTGTCTTCAGAGGTGACTCACGTCTTCAGTGGTCACACCAGGTGTCAATATTCGAATCTGACCACTGATTGGTTTAACTAAAACTTCCCAAAAAAAACCTCACTTCCTCCCAAACCGAGACATTCACGTCACTCTAGGAGGCAAGAATTATCACAAACATTTCTATAAAATGCTTTCAGAGTGAAAACTGCTGTATTACAGGATATTTGATCATCATGAAGAAAAAGAATAACCAGAGTTTTGTCTGACTTGTGTCTTGGTTCAGGAAAAGGACGCCCTGAGTTTTTTAGAATTCTTAACCACATGATGGTGTCTACCTCAGTTAAAAGAAAGTCTCATAATTGTCTCCTCGTGGATTTCTCCCCTTCCAAAGGCAACCTCAATAACCCATGACTGACTCACTAAGATCGAACTCACCATAATTATTGGTATTTCTACATTTGATGTTACCAGAGGCTGAAAAAAATAAGTTATAATGGAATGATACCACAGAGCAGAATCTATATTTTATGCTGTTGGCATGCTTAGAATTTAGCAGGACAGGGATAATTTCTTCTGTTTATTCATTTATGCTGAATTCTATGCTGAGTGTAAGTTCTGCTTATCCTCAACTGCACTCAATACTGCACTGTTTTATTAAAAACTGCATATTGTTAAAATGAGTGCGTAAGTTAAGTTACTTTCAGTCAGTATGCATGACTGTCTTACACACACTCTTAAAATTTCAGTTATCCAAAGCTAAGCTTTACTCACAGTACACTCTAAAAACAGTTGGGACAGATTTTTCACGCTTATGAAAGCCAATTTCAAATGAGAATCACAAATACAGAACAAATCATTTCAAAGAGCAAAATGCCCTCTTACACAAAGCAATGCTGCTTCACAGCATCCTTACTACGTTTAGATACTTGGAGATACTCATTTCACTTTATGATTCTTCCCTCAGAAATGTTCATAATGCATGAGATTGACTTTACACAGGTTCACATATACAGGAAGCGATTGGCTGTGTAAATGGCTTATCTTTGAAGAGTTGTTTAATAATTTAAGCCTTAACTTTTGCAGTCACACAGCTCATAATTCACTTCAAAATTTTATGCATAAAAATTTATTCTTGCTCCTTGCTCAGCTCAAAACCAACATCCCTGAATGCCAGAAAAGGGTGCTCTACCACATCAGTTTGGGACACATTTACAACTGAGGGAAATCAATCTTTCAATACCAGGAACGTGTACCACTGTCATCGCTTCTCCTACAGATCTTACGTGGAGATTTTAAAATGCAAGGGTAAGAAATTTTCCTCAACTCACTGTGCCAAGCCTCAGACCCCCTTCAAACACAAAAGGCTGGGCTTCCATTTTCCACTTTTTTTTTAATGCCATGAAATTACGCCTGCCAATGCTGTTTTTTCATACAGGTAATACTTGTAATTATCTAAAGCATGTTAGGAAATAATTGCACAGAATTAAAAAAAAGTAATACAAGATGAGAAAAACTGGAACCACTATTTTCATTACATACAGATTTTATTTTAAAACATGTAAATAGTCTTATTAAAATTTTAACTAGCACAGAGAATATAATTTTTCTTTTAACATCCTTGGCATAAATCTATTAAATCTCTGAAACTACACCAAAAACCCGTTTATGTTAATAAACTAAATAATTCACTGTCAAGAAACAGAGTAAAATTCAAAACCAAACATCAAACTAACTCTGAAAATCACATATCCATGCAAATTATACATGGTTTAAGCTTTTGATGAAACTAAAAAGAAAAGAAAATAAAGTCAATGCTTTTGTTTTCTGTTTTACTGAGAAAAAGAAAAACTATTTGATTCTTTCTAAGCCATACAAAACATCTTGAGCAACAGGAGCTTTATTAGGCACAAAGTGTCCCATAGCTCAGAGAAACAAACTTGTTAGAGTTCATAATTCACTAACACAATTATAATTTATTGTTTTCAAATATTATACCCTTACAGCCACGTTATTTTTCATATTTGTAAACCGCTCATGTTTTGGTCTTTGTATTGATGGCTAAAATTTTAATATCTGTAGAATAAAATAGAACTTCTTTTCCTAAGTCAGGAAACTGTTACAGGTTGATTTCCTACAATTAACAAATCTGGATTCAACCAACTGGAAGGGTTAATTCTGCAGAGGTCCATTTCTAATAAGATATCAGGACTCGCCTCCATTCAGTACACATACTGAAGGCATCAGAACTCCCAGTAAGCCCATTGCTCATAAAGAAGTGAGTGACCTCCCTCAGGAAGCAGCCCACACACTACCTGGGCTCCTCCCAGTCCATACTCACATCCCCAACAGCAAAGGCATTACATAAGTGATACAGGAGTTTCTCAGGATGCACTGAACCCTCTTCAGGCTAGAGAGGAAGGCATAACACCAAAACTTATTCTGACTCCACGCACAGCTACTTACTGCTAACCTAAGCAGAGACAAAACAAGTGCCACATTTGCAATGCCCAACCCTCAGCCCCTAGCTCTTATGCCAGACAGGGCTCCTGCATTCACAGTTCTTTGTCTGAGAGCCAGCATCACATCCAAATTTCGGGCACTGGCAGGAGGCCATGCCTGCAGAACCTCGGCAGAGCAGATCAGATCCCTTGCCCAGAGAGGTTATGGACCTTTCATTCCTGGGAGTGTCCAAGACAAGGCTGGATGGGACTCTGAGAAACCTGGTCTAAAGGAAAGAAGTCCCTGTCAATGGAACAGGGGGTTGGAAAAGGATCATGTTTAAAATGTCTTCCAACCCAAAACATTCAACAACTCTCATTCTGTGAAAGACCTGCACAGCATCTCCCAGCCTTTGAGGCTATGCACTAGTAGAAGAGAACTTGGAATTTGATAGGCTGGGCTGAGCCACACATCCTGCTGTTCCAGCAAGAGGCTGACTGAGGTAAATCCAGGCCTACTGGTTGATGAGGCAGGTGACAAAGAGCAGACAAATTGAGTCAGCTATTCAGCATCACCTTTGCCTTCGCCTTCTCCAAAAATGCCTCTGTACTTGGTTTCAAGAGGTTCAAAGAGAAGCTGAACTATCAGTAACATACAAGAAACTATTTGAGATTGTTCCTTACAAGTCATTGGAATCTGACAAGTCTTATTTGAGCATATTGAGGGAACTGGGTGTGTCCCTTAAAGGCCATTTTCTGTCACTGTTAGAAATTCATGGAGACCAGAAGAAACACAACTGGAGAAAGTGTCTTCAAAAATGTCGAAAGGCCTGTGTGGGGAACAGGACAGAAAACCCAAGTGGCTCAGAAAATAGCATGAGTCCTCTTGGAACACATTTTTGGGCATACAGTGGATAAGGTGACTGGGAACAGTCAGCTTATATTTATTGAGGATAAATCAAACCTAACCAACCTGATGATCTTCTGTGATAAAACAACCACATCTGTGGTGAGGAAAGAGCATCAAATATCACTTCATTTGACAAGGCTTTCAACACCATCTCCCACGATTCTTGTTAGGTCATTACAGACTGGAAAGATAGATTGAAAAGATCAGGGTCAGAGGGTGATGGTAATTAGACTGCACTCTATCTCGATGCCTGTGACAAGTAAAGAGCCGCATGCACGGATCAATCCTGAGATTCATCCTCCTTAATGTCTTTATTGATGCCATGGGATAGGTGACAGAACACACACTTTTCAAATCTGCCAAACACCAAAATGAGGGCAGCTGTCAATACACATGAGGGCTGGGCTGCCATCAGTCAGAATCTGTATAGGCTTGAGGAACAGGCAGATAGAAGCCCTTTCCCTCCATGAGAAAGCCCAGCAGTGCACCAGGTTTCCCAGAGGTGGTTCTGCCTCCCTCCTTGCAATTTCCAAGCTGTGACTGAATAAAGCCTCAAGCAGCTTGGTCTGACCCCAGAGCCAACTGCCTCAGGCAGGGGGTTGAACTCCAGCCCTCCTGAGGTCTCTTCCAAGCCGAACCATGCTGGGATCCGATCCTGGCCTGCAACCTGTTGCAACCTGAAATGGTGAGAGTGTTTCACAAGCTGCCTTCACATACAGGAGAGAAAGCTTCAGGCAAGATTTAAATAAATGGTTTGGCTTTGGTAGTCAATTGCACCAGGCACTTGTCTTTTGCCAATGTCCACAAATTTGCCTGCATCCAGCAAAACTGTTCTCTGAAGTCTCTGTCTTGCTTTAGGAAAAAAAAAAAACAAACAGAATCTCAAATCAAATCAAACCATCAACAAGCAACAACACTGACAATTCTAGATGCAGTAACACTGGATTTTCCTGCACATGGGGGTACAGGCCAATACCCCTTTTCGAACTGTAACAGAGCTTTAGTCTGGCGGGGCGGGGGGAAAGAAAGCCTGAACAAACCCCTAATTAAATGAGAGCTATATGAAACTGGAAGCTGTCATCCTTTCAAACTCAGATGTCCTTCTTCTCCCCCATACAGATGTCCTTTGTCTGCCAGTTACCACTTTGTGACTTAAATTTAATAGGCTCTTTACAGGGGATGTAAGTTGCACAGCATAAATCAGCATATAAAAAGCATATGCTTTTTTCTCCTCTTATTCCATGGTAATATTCTTTTACCTAATCTTCCTCTACTCTATTAGTCTTCTCTCACCACTCTTTATCTCCTGTTTCACTCCCCTACCTCAAACCTTTTGTTGTACGTATAAGAAACTTACTCCTGCTGAAGCCTTTCTCCCCTTCTTTTTTAACAGTATGATGAGCCAAGAGACTTAATATCACACAGCTTTCACGTGACTGTAATGTTCCGGAACTGGCTCTCTGCACACTGACATTTCCTGTGTAGCAAAATGTTATTTGAAAGTTTGGTCCAAGTCTCCTTGGATTTATCAGAATTACATAAGACTGATGAGAAAAAATCAAATACCTTATATGTGGTGGGTAAAAAAGCCCCTAAATTTTTAATTTTTTTAAAAAATTTTTTTTTGGTGCTGCAAAGAATAGACTCTTGCCTTTTCATCTGACAAGTAAAAAGAGTTCATAATGTATCCTTGTGGGAAAGGAGACAGTAAATTGACAGTCACATCTAACAAGTGTCATTGAAAATTTAGGCATAAGGCAATAAACTTAAAATAACTGAAGTACTTCAATAATTTTCTGGTAAATTATGAAAATGTGATATAAACTTGCAAAATTTTTATAGTAATTAAATCTATTTTCTAGCATTTATGACTAGGGGAGAAATTTTACAAAGAAAAATAGTCAATATTCATTTTTTGGGTTTTGTTTGGTTGTTTTTTTTTTTTTCCTGGAATTTAAATAATAGTTTGAATAATATCAGAAAAATGCTGAAAAGCAACTGCGGATGTATGGGCTGTGATAGAAATACCCACAATAAATTAAATGTACAACTGAAACCATCTACATGTCATTAGACAACTTTTAAACCATCTAAAATCATGTTGCTTTACATTTGAAAAGAGTATTAAAATTAGGCCATTTTAAAATGGAGAAAATGAGGACAACATTAAAACCTTAGGCAAACTGTAGATTACCAATAATTCCAAAGTTCTGTCCCCCTTTTCAGAAGAAATAAAGCCAGTGCTCTGAACAGTGCATTGTTAGTTGTAAGCTACTTGAATATTTAAAATCACAGATTCATTAAGGTTGGAAGAGTCCTCTAAGACTATCAAGTCCAACCATCAACCCAGCACCACTACCACATTCACCACTAAACCATGTCCTCAAGTGCCACAGAGACACAATTTTTTGGTATTTCCAGGGATGGTGACTCTCCAGCTTCCCTCTGCAGTCTGCTCCAGTGCTTGACAACCTTTTCCATGATGAATTTTTTCCTGATATCCAGTCTAAACCTCCCCTGGTGCAACTTGAGGCCATTTAGGCTCATCCTGTCACTTGCTACTTGGCAGAACAGACTGACAGACACTCACCTCACTACAACCTCCTCTGAAATACTTGACCATGAGTGGAGTCCACTACTGTATTGTACTCCTTTACTGCCACCTGGAGAGCTCCCTGTCAGGTTAGGAATGCAGTTTCCTGCTGAAGGGTGACTATGTCTTGAGGGGCTCTTGCTCTCAGTTCCAAGGACAGCAATGGAGCCTCCTGCAGCAAGAGCTTTACGTATATGTGAGTGGTGTCCAGGCCTAATTTGAATTTTTCTTCTGCCCTAGCGAAGGTCAGTGAACAACTCCTGATTACAGTCTTGTTCTTTGTGTACTACACTAGGCCTGCCTACTCAGAGGCTGAATAAAAGGACAGAAATTTTCTATGCCTCACATTTAAGAATGCCTCAGCACTATTTTAAAAAATAAAACATTCCCTTAAAATATGGGAATGATTTTTGAATTTGAATCTTGAGATACTATTCAAGTATCTGAAATGTAAACTTTTACTGATTTGTTAATTTGTTTGAAGTAACTTTACCAACACAGCCAGCAATTCAACATCAGGGATCCACTTCCTTTATATGGCACAAACCAGCAAAGCACTTCAGAACATATTTGAGTTCAAAACCCAGCTATTTAATTTACTACTGAATCTAATGCAGTAAGTTTAAATGAAAACCAGAAAAGCTTGTCCTGAGAAGTTTAATGTTCGTTTTTAACTGATACCTTTTAGCAGCATCTCCATCTATTGAGCTCAGTGTTAGAAACCTTCAGCATTAGCACCTGTGATCTTCCTCAATAAAACAGCAAGCAGCAGATGAGTCAAAAGGACATTTAACAACGGATCAACTGCTTGCGTATGTTGTGCAGGTGTTCAGCAGGTTTGGAAGGTTGTGGTAAATAAGTAAGGCTGTACTTTTTTCATAAGGAAAACTCAGCTGGGGAGTACAGAGAGGGGGCAGTCAATGCTATTATACAAGCAAAGTATTTGCTCTCTTTCACTGGGAATTCCCTTACTGGAATTACTGCATAAAAGTGAATAAACTGAAGGCCACAGGGAGATACAGGCTGTCTAGAAAAGGGCAAATGAAGAGAGATTGGAAGAACTGGAACAATTTAGTTCCAACAGGGATACATGAAAGACAACAAGATTTGTATTGAAATATGGCTTTCTTACAAAAAGTTCACTTTTGAGCTTTATTTTATTTTACAGTCCTTTATTTAGGCATAAATATTTGAATAAAGAAAATTAAAAGTAGGTATTTTAAAATTTCTAATTATATTATGAACATTTGCCCATAATTTATGTATGATCTGAAATGGAATGTGCTCTAAATACTAGAATTCTGATTTACTGTAATTTCTTGAACCCTGAGTGACAGATTTTTATCAACTCTGTGCGTCATCTTTATTCCTCTCCAAAAATACTACCTATGTATGGTTTAGAAGGAGAACAAGAAAATTACATTCCTCTTGCCCTGTACAATTCTGATTATTTTATAACAGAAGAAATTAATCCTTCTTCCTTTTTGCCATGTAAAACTCTCATTTTGACAGTTTATGTTATTGAACCAATTTCAATAAAGAACAAGAATTACATGAAGGAAAAATGAAACCTCTCTAAAGCTGAATGCAGCTTGTCTAACAGAAAATGGGCAGAGACAACTGAATCACGCAGTTTCTGAAGTCATCACCAGCAGCCAAAAACTGGATTGTCCAATAAAAAGGTCTGTAAAGATACTGATTACATCTGGGACTGGAATATCTCCTTGGTGCAGCTCACTGCAAAAGTAACATATCAAAAGGAATGCTTGGGCCTAAGGAACCATTGAACTGTTTAAGACTATGAAATTCCTTACTTGCTCAGCAGTACTTTTACATTTCAGAATTCATCAAAATATTAGCAGCTAATGAGTGCATTTGTCTTCCCTCATTAATTCAGACATGACTATTTACTTCACAAAACTGAGTTATTTGAGTCATCTGAGAGAAACACTAATTCAGAGCCCTTTCTGGACAAAAAAAAAAAAATCTTATTGTTAAATCTTCAGGATATAGTTCCAACTCTAAAAATGTAAGAAAGCTAAAGCAACACTTCTACCACACTGAGAGCAAGATGACACCATCAAAAGAAAGATGACATCAGCACCTGACCACCTGCTGTAAAAGATGGTATTATTCACATCTCCATAAACACCTGGTGAAATGGAAAACAAGTCCCAGTACTTAGTGATGAAATATTCAACAGAGAGACCTTCTTGTTTATTTAAAATATAATTCACAGTTTGGTCTTCAAGTTATGGTTTGCTAGAATACTGAGAACATTAAGATCTCATAAATTCAGATTTCTGTGCCAAAAGCATTCAGTGGTTGGAAATACACAAACTGCGAAATTAAACCTATCCTAAATATCTCTAAGATGCCAATCCCTAGTAATAATAATAAGCTTCATTAAAATAAGAGCTACCTAGGCAAAGCAGGTTTCAGATCATTGCTTGCTTGTAAGTCCATGACATGGATTGAACTCTGGAATCCTTATGGGCCAGTAACCGCTGGCTGGGAGCCGCCTGCACCGGGCCCGGCCTGGCCCCTGCACCGGGCCCCTGATCAGGCACTGTCGCGCCCCTCCTCAGACACAGCTGGGCCCACACCCACCACTGCCACTGCACCTGCCGGGCCCAGGGATACACCAGGGCTTCCCTCCCCGTGCCTGGGCTCAGCAGGACTGTGCTCCTCTCTAAAGAGCTCCATGTCTCCAGGTGGCTGGGGGTGCTCTGATGTTTCACCACTCCAGGCTCAGGCTGGCTTTGCAGACACGCAGTTGATTCCGGCATCCAGCAGGATGTCTGAGGTCGAACAGCAGAGTACTTCGCACTGCACCTACTCTTTAGCATCAGCTGAGATCATAACTGCCTTGCTGAGCATGGAGTACGAAGCTACAGAGTATATCACCATATACTTCTGAGTATCTGTGTTCATCTCAGAAAAGGGGAAAGACACTTTGAAACTTATACATACGTTTCCGACTAATGGGTAAGCATTAAAAGGAATAGCAATTCTGTGCCTTACTTTATTCTACACTATCCTATATGTTTCCTATAAACGTCAGAATACTTTGCATGTACTGCGTATTTCTACTTACAGAAATACTCCATCTATGAGTTAATGTTGCATACTTTCAAGCACCATCTTTAAATTTTTACTTTACCATTGGTCATAGCAAACCAATAAAAATTACAACTAGTCTTAATTCTCAGCACATCTAATTGTCTAGGAAAAAATTCAAAAGTCCAGCTCAAGCAAAACAGTTCCCAATGCTCCTTGCACATCCATAAGGGTTACAGCATAATAATGCTCTATTCTTTTTCAGGGATTTCATTATTAGGTAAATCATGAGCTTTTTGGGATAGTAAATACAGTTTGAAAGCAAGTCAGTCCATATGACGTCAGGAAAAATTGGGATCAGGTTTTAAAACCTAAAAGCACTGCCCTTTACATTTGGCTATCCTCTGGACAACGAAGAGGAAAAGCTATTCCCTTTTCCCCGAATGGAACTGTTTCACTGGGTTACAGCCCACAGTGACAAAGCAATTGGTGTCTCAAATGAGACTCAGCCATGTGCTGGTTGGCACTAACAATCTTCACACACACACACACACACAGAGACTCTACTTTCTCTACCCCAAAACTATTAAAATTCAGCTAGAATTCATTGTATCCCATTCAATATTCTGCTTGGTAGTTTATACATGGGATCTAGTATAATCACCAGCCTTTGCAGACAACTCATGATTGTCAACTTGGCACACTGACATAACGCTGAATTCTCTAGCAGTGTAACAATAAAGCTTCCAGCTTCTCTGGAAATGTTTCTGCCACAGGAATCCATCTGATGCTGCACAAGAGCAAGAGGGATCACATCTATATCTATACTCACTCTGCTTCCTACCATCTGCCCCCTTCTCCAAACACTAGTATAACAAAATTGACATAGGCTTGAGTCTGTCCGAATATATCCTGGATCAGAATGTTGTACCACATTTTGAAGACAAACATCTTGGTAAACAGCTGTGGGGGTCAATCAGACCACAAGCATCAATTTAAAACCGTGGGAATCCAGTCTGTAGACCTTCACTCAATGTAGGGTGAGCAGAATTCCATCAGCGTTGCCCCCTGTGAATCAGTATGTAAATAGTTTTATCTTTGGAAGGATTGGTTCTAGAAAGTTATCTGTTCTCCTTCTTGTTATTGGTTAATATTTTCTGCAGTAATTTAAATATTCCTAACCCTTGTTCCTCATTGGACCCTCACCCTCAGATTCCACCTACCGTTTATATACTCTGTATGCATCCTGACCCTTGCTTTTTGGAGTGCTCCTATACCTGTTGTGTGGATTATCTTGTTTGGTGTTTTTTACCATATTATTAAAAATACTTCTGTTTCAGGTTACTTCATTGAGCCCATCCTTTTATTCTATCACCACATCGCTCTCAATCAATGCAGTCCTGAGGTGGCAGCAAACCAGGTTGCCACAAACAGCACAGATCATGGCCAGTCCTCCTGGCATTTTCTGTACTCCTCTAAGTATAGCAAGATTTATGTGGGTAATAAGGCCAGTTCAACATAAATAGTAGGTAAAGGCAAAACCCAATACTGATACTAGTTTACTATAGTTATTCTAATAATAACTTGGCAATGACATCTAATTTTATGCTTCCCAGATGAGATTCATAGATTTTCGTATGTTTTCAGTAGCCAAATAACTACAAGTACAGTTTGCCCACTGGCAGCTGCCTGTTTCTCACAAGGGTAGTACATGGCAGAAGACAACAGTTCCTAAAAAAACCTCCTAGTGCAAGTATGTTTCAGTTGCATGTGGTTTCACTATTTACTATTACAGGTTTTTAATACATTTCCATGTTTGTGTTCATGACAGGTCAGATGTCTGTGCTCAGGGAACATCAGACTGCTCGAAACTTGCTGGCTAGCATGCTGGTTTTGCTCAAATTGTTTTTTAAGGCCCTTACTGGGATGAGCACCCTGCACAGCAGGTGGTATGCAAAGAACAAACCCTCCCATTAACAACCAGTCTTTGCTCTGTGAATGATGTGAGGTGTGGGGCAGCAGGAAGGAACAGACCAACAGGGCAGTGCAGTCTGACACTGGTGCTCAGAGTTGAGACAACACCTCTAGAGCTTCAGCAGCCTCAACAGAGTCAGGTTGTTTTCATGAGTTTCATCAAGTAGAAAAGAAGACAAGCAGCTCCTCCTGAAAGCAAAGAGTAGCAGGGCAGAAGGAACAAATATATGTCTTCAAAACACAACACTTAGGTGGGGGCCTGGAGTGAAAGGTTTTATCCCACTTACGAACCATCATTTTGTATGTGAGAGAATGGTATCATTTAATGAGGCAAAAAGTGTAACTGATAGAATAAAACCACCAAGAGAAGTGGTTTGACCAATGCAGATAGAAAAAGTGAGCTAAGCAGCAGTAACCTACATGGGCACTAGACAGGTATGTCCAAATTTGCTAAAACCTTAGAGAGAAAGTCTAAAAAGTTCTTTCCCTAACAGTAGCAGGAATTCAGCTGTGAAAACTCTGTGTCTATATGCACTGCACAGCTGGGATTTCTGCATGCCGGGACTGTGCTTTGGTACAAGGACATAAAAAAGAATGACAAACAGGTGACAGCTTAGTTTCCTTCCCATAGTGGCAACAGCAACTTACTGGTTCAGTGTATCTCAGCTGCAGCCATGTTCTTCACTATTCCTCTTCAAGGAGAAATCAAATGATACAAGAGGCACTTGTGCACTCCAAGCAAGCACAAAAGGTCATTGCTTGCTTTAAATGACAGGGAAGTCAGGCTTGCATCTCTGTTATGAAAAGGTTTCATCCTGAGAAAGAAAAATTCATATGTTTTTCCCCTAAACTTCATTTTCAGCTTTAGGGCACAGGAAGGTAGAGCACAAAACCATTTTATTCAGCTCTATTGTTACTGGGTTGAACGTCTCTTTCCACTGCACAGAAAAGCTGCAGAATCAGAGATGCACCAACACTCATGTTCTGAGGGGAAACCTGCCTCTTCCCACTGTGGGACTTCCAAACAAGACTGCATATAATCAGGGATACTCTTGGGGAAGCAGATGAGGCTTTGCTTGTGCAAATCGAATTTAAAATATTTTCAATGTCTTTCAATCATTTGTGAAATTCTATTCTTTAAAAAAGACTGGCACAGCTGCCCCAGGCTGCCACTCCCTTAAGCCCACGCTGCCACCTCACACCCCACAGCACTTGCCTGGGGTAGTACAAGAATATGAAGGATTTATCCCAAGCAGCCAAAGCATATTGATTTCCTCTTTTGTTCATTTCTAAACATGAGCACATTTTGCAAGTGCTCCAGGTATACAGATGTATCCTCCTGCTGATCATTTCATTGAAAAAGTTGTTCATGAATGTCTGGAGTTGTTTTTCACTTGTTCAGTCACTCTTACACCACTACTCCCTTCTTTCCACTTCCGACACTTCTCTACCTCCCCTCAGCCTGTAACAGCACTTTGCAAAGCTCTCACTCAAAACTAACACGGAAGAGGGTGGGCAAGTTTCCTGCTATCCTCCCTCCCTCCCTCCCTCCCTCCCTCAGTCTGGATTTGTAGGTACACTATCTTCAACAAGTTCAGGAATCACCTGAGGGACAGTTTCTCCCTACTACATCTCAAACCACTCATCAGCTACAAAACAAAAGCTCTTCTCCAGGCTGAGTCGTCAATTTAGTAATTTTCCACATGAATTATACTCCATCTTTGATCACGCTTGCTACTTCCAGCTGTTCTGCCTCATTTTACTATATCTTTTTGACTATAAGTTTCATCAGAACTGTGCATTTTAGGCCATGGATGTGTATCCTAACTAAATATAAGGACACAATGACATCTTTTCTTTCGGTTTTCTATTCCCACCATAATAATCTTTAACGCTCCTGTTTATTGAGATAATTACTGAGCAAAACTCCAGAAATTTTCTGAACTGCCAATTATAAACTTCCTCGTTAGTGTTTGTGTTCAGATCAGAACCAAGCATTTACAAGGAATTATTCTTTCTCATGTGTATTATTTGGCATTTTATTTTCATTCAATTTCATTTGACATTTTATCACCCAGTCATTCAGTATCATGAGAGATTTTACCTCATATTCACATCCAGGTCCACTTCACTGTCTTCCTGAATAACTTTATCTCACATGCAAGTTTTGTCATCACACTGGTTTATCTCCTGACCGTTTCTTTGGATGCCTGACTGACTATTTAGTCCTTCAACAAATACAGTGTGGCTAAGTTTTGTAAAATTACTGGAAAGGTACCTTGTTAAATGCCTTTTTTAAAGTCTAAATTGATTTTATATCAACAGGCTTTATCTTATCTACCTGCTCAGCTACTCCTTCAGGGAACTGCTGCGGATTTGCGGGGTTTGATTTGTCTTCTGAACTACGCTGACTTTTCCCAAAATATCGTATTCATCTCTGTGTCCATTCAGTCTATTTCTTGTTATGGTTTCTATCGCTTTTCCCCACAACAGACATTGGTGTTAATTTCTCACATCCTCACCTACCCCATCACTTGGGAAAGCTGACTTTCCTTGGATTTTCCTGGGGGGAGTGTTTAGTGGTGACAGACCTTTGCTCTGCCCACCACCACCCATACAGTGACTAGAGCCATACAAGACATGACATCCATGGTGTGAGCAGATTCTGACAGCGTCACATCAAGGAGATCATCTGTCTCAACCCACTGCTGTTATTCCTGGGATTACCTTGGTGGAACACCACATGCCTCTGATCTCTCCTTTGTGGACAGGGTATTGCCTTTTGGCAATAGCACCATTATTCTTCATTACTGTGTGTATTTGGCAAGTCAACCTTGCAAGCCAGCAGGGCCATCTAAGAGGACCTGTGTATTGAGTTTTTCAGCAACAGAATACCACAAGGATGGACAATTCCTGCCACCTCTAGTCTCATATGCAGTGTTTTGTTTCGTACAGCCTTTTTACTTCTTCAGAACCCTGGCTACATTTCCAGCACTGTAGGCGTCCTGGTTCTCTGTTTTCTGTGAAATGAAATGAAAGGCTGCATTTCACTACTGCTATCCTGTAATTAAGAAAGCTAAAACATAAATCAGATACTGTTTCTCAAGGTTTTTTGTTCATTGGATGCTTCATTATTTTGACCTTGTTTTTCATTAGCATATTGAACAGAGTAATGGATACGTATTGCCACCTGTGTAAATCCAAACTACCCTGCAATCTGCTTTAACTTAAGTTCATAAGTAAGTAATTGCTTTTGGATTTATAATCAATTCTAAAGTCAGTATCTTACTGAAAAAGTAACTCTTCTTGGAGGACGGCTGTATTTTCTGGTCAGCTTAGCATTTCTCCTGTGTTTCAAGCAATGGTGTCCCCAACAGACAGAGACATAAATCCTTGAAACTAGGACAAGAAAAACTTCTTTTACTTCAGGATATTGATGTTTAGTTGCTATGAGAAGCTGCAGCGTTTTAAGTCAGCTGTATCATACCCGTGAGGGGGCCGTGGCAATGCCCTTAATGAAGGGCAGTATAAAAACTTCAGTTTCATGGTAATTTCCTTGGCGGCACAAGGACTTACACCATGTCAACCCTCCCCTTTTGAAAGCTTTTTTTTAAAAAGGAAAGAATACCATCCTACGTTTATTTCACAACTTGTATTAAATGGCTTTGTGATACACCTTTCTGTACACTAGAGCATTATGAAGAATCTGTACACTTCCTCCTCACGTAAACTCAGCATTACAAGTGTTTTATAACAACTCCCAGTGGATCAAAAGAAGAATCCTTAGCAGTTCTAGAGGCAGCAAGATAATAAAGTTGTCCCTAATGTAAGCAATGATGTTAATTTATAAATGGTTTGAGCTGGGGATTAAATAATGGCTGCAAACAAAACTTTTCATTTCACTACAGTGACTCAGTTTAGCAAACATCTCCCAGTATTACATAATGTCCTTTGTTCCTACTGTCCTCTATATGTTTCAATATGCTTCATACCATAAGGGAAACCTTTCAATGTTACTCTGAAATGGTACCAACATACACATCCACCTCCTCAGGATGGTTAGGGGAGTCCTTATTGAGCCTCCACATGAAGCTCCAACCATCTTAAGTAGTACAATGAGGCTAGTATAGGCACAAAAATCAGATCTGAATGAAATTAGTTTGAAAGAATAGTCTCCAAATCCTACATTGTTCACTGATTCAGGTGGATATTTCAATCCCCCCCAAAAGGAGGAGGGAAATATGAAACAGTGAACGTATTTTGATTATTCAAAACCCAAATATTTGTTTCAGAACTGCTAACTTGTTTTGCTGAGAGAAAAGCGAGTTTAAAAATCACAAATTATTACAGAATTTACGTCAGATTAACAAGTAGGTCTGGTTAGTCCAATCTCAAAGCTGAGTTCTGGCATTGGGTCAGTACGTCAGGGAAAACAGAAACCTGCCCCTGGCTGTGCCCCTCTCCAGCACGCAGCAGGACCAGTCTGAGTCCTGGGATAGCCTCCCTCCACAGCACAGACCTGACCCCCTTTGCACAGGGATTCCCACAAACAGGCATCTACCTCCCCCAAAAGCCAGACCCTTCAGACAACTAAAAAGCCACCAAACAGCCAAGAAAGCCATCTCAATCTCCTCAGACAAGGATGTAAAGAGATGGCGTGCCATCCACACAGAGACTGACTGTGTGTGAGGGCCACGCTGCAAAGAGGTTACCAGGCTGACCAGGGCTCATACACAGCTGTCAATGTACGTGCACACAGACACAGGCACCCATGGACATGCTGAGGTTTTTTTTAAAAGTGCTTGCAAAAGATTATGGTAAAGGTATGCTCCCCTCGTTCAAAAGCAGGGACAAGCATTTTCTCCCACTCATAAATACAAGAGAGTCCTGCACCAGTATGATAGAAGCTCTTTCATCAAAGCTAAGGGCTCTAGGGGGTTTTACTTATTTTGCTCTTTTTAGTCTCCCAGCAAGCACTAAAACCCACTGAAAACATCAGTGCAAATGGAAAAAATACGTCCTATATGAGCATAAGCCTTAGAATCTTATCAACTCCTGTTAAAAAGCCAGGAAAAGTACAGCTGTGCTGTTCTTGCAGCCTCCTGGCTCCTGGAGCTGTGCCCCCAGTGCAAAGCTGGGACTGAGGCAGGGCCAGGCTGAGCCCCGAGCTCCCAGGCTCTCCTGGCCAGGAAATCCTCATTCCCTTATGTAGTGGTTTCAGTTCAAAACCAGGCAGAAACACCAATTCGTGTGGTGGTTTAGGTTCACCAATCACAGGTGCACTCACTAGGGTGTACTTACTCATTTCTTGCTGTGAGATGGGATAAGGAGAAAAGGCAAAACAGGCTCAAAACTTAAAAGGGTATAAAGAGAGGTTTATTGACAGTAACTAAAGGAAGAAAAAATGAGAGAACAAACAAACATACAAACAAACAAAACCCCTTCAGACTCTTCCCCTCCCCACAACCTTTTTCTTTCCCACTGTCAATGTAAAGAAACAAAACTCTGTATTTTCAGTCAGTTTACCACCCTTTAAAGTAGTCTTTCACTCTTTAAAGTAGTCTTGCTTGGGGAGAGAAGTCCCTCTTCCAGATTGTCATGGAGACTTTCCACAAGAAAAAAAAAGTTCTCTTGTGATTTTCAACTCTCATGAATAGCAGCTGCCCAGGGAAACCTGCAATCGTAGAAGTCCCTCCCATTTTCACACAGCTGTGTGTATGGGCCATGTCAGCTTATGGGGTACCAGTTTAAAGACAAACTATTCCAAAGCAAAAGTTCTCTGCATCTATTTTCAACTCATCTTCATCGCTGGGAACAGAAGTCATCTCCTTTGTCTCTGCGAGCACAGAATCCTCACCATTCTTCTCTTTCACTCTCTCCTTCTATTTGTTCAAAGTTCTCATAGAATTACATAGGGGCCTTTGCTAAGTAAAGAGCCACCTCCCCATAGTTCTTTCATGCATTACAGAGAAAAGAAAGTCTTTCTCCATAGCCTCGGCAAGAGGATTTAAGCCTCAAGATCAAGGCATCTCCTCATCCTTCTCCTCTAGAATTCATCCTCTTCATCACTGACTCAGTTTATCATGTTGTCTCTTTACATTCTGGCATTTTTGGTCCTTTCTCTCTCTCTCGGGAAGGGTTGAAGCACTGAGAGGGTTAAAATCTCGCCCAGCGCCTGCAGATGGCCACCTGACCCCGGCAGGCTCCGAGAGCTGCAGCAGGAGCCAGGATCGGCCACGCTGGGGGAAGAGCCAGGATCTCAGCCGCTTGGAACACCACGGGAGCAGGGCTGAGGCTGATGGAGTCTCTTCTCCTGCCCAGCACCCACGTGGCCAGGCCAGGCCAGGCCCTGCCGGGCCGTGCGGGCTGGCCTCGGGCTGGCGGCAGGGAGGGAGCTAAGATGTTAGCAATGGCAGCGGCCCGGTCTGTCTCTCTCTGCGCAGCCCCCTCCCCCTGCCCGGTAACCGATGGACAGGGGAGGGGGGGGGACCGGCCCTGCGGCAGGGCCGGCCGGCCCGACCCGACCGCCCGCCCTGTTTCCTCTTTCCCCGCCGGAAATCGAGAGAGCTTTTCCCCGGCTTTCTTCGTTTTTAACATGGGTGTTCGCAGACGCGCATGAAACCTCTCACTGGTGTAACGAAGTGTCAATCCTCAAAGCTAATTACTGATTGGTTGTTTTTGTCAGACACGGAGGAAGCTGCTAAGAGCTTCCCCTGCAGTACTTCCAAAAATGCCCCTCTGGGCAAAAACCACCACACCTTATTTTTCTCTTTGGGAAACACAGGCTTTCTGGAAGGTCACTGTGAAAAGGATTCTGCCTTTGTGGGGCTGTCTTAATGACTAGTTTTCCCAATTCAAACTCTTCCACCAGAAAAATAGTATTTCATCTTCACTGGAAAAATATTTCTTTGTAATTTTCTCAGCAGACCATAACAATTAAGAATATATTTTCATATGAAATAGATAATTTGCCCTGAAAGAAGTTGTTTCACTTTATTTAAAAAGTACTAAGCCTTTTAAAAGGTTTTGAATAGATTTTCATAATATTCAAAATAAGCACTCTAAAACTGGAGAAGACTTGAGAAACTCTCCCACCAAGTAAATAGTTAAAATTTATTTTGAAGTTCCCAATTAAGCATTTAGTCTAATAATAAAACATTTTTTAAAAATTGCCTACACCTGTAGTAATAGATTCTCAAACATCTGCTGGTATATATCCTACAATTTTTAGTAGATGAACAGTAAAGACACAGGGTTTATTCAGAAGTTAGGAAAAGGTGGTGGCTTTTAAAAACACAGTTGGAGTTGTTTTTTTGTACAGGGTCTGATCCAGTGTTTCCAAAATGAGGAGATAAAATAGGATATAAATTTTTAATTATGTGTATTTCAGTGTTATTTTATTCTTTTTCAACTTCTATTTTTGTGTATGCTTTATACTATACATAATCATGAGTACAATGAGTAGTATAATAAATACATAAATGTATTGAGGGGGTGTGCTCAAACATTTTTTTAATTAATAGGGGTGTGCAATCAAAAAAGTTTGGAAAGCACTGATCTGAACGTGAAATTAAATCACTAAATCTGATATCATGATGATGACTGCTCTCTGCATTATGCAGCTCCTCCAGAAAATACCAAATGAGTGAAGACCTGAAATGATGGAATACAAAACATGGAAGAACTATGAGCTGTTTGCTGTGCACTTGTTCACATGGACAGCAGAGCAACTCTGCCACAAAGGGAAGTGTATTTACAGCAGGAATACACAGCCACCCATGTTCTGGCACTACGCCCTGCAGAAAATACCCTTTACAAAACACAGCAAGCCACATTCTTTGTCCCTTACAGGCACATTTTCCTGAGCAACAACTTCAAGTGCTGCAATTTGACTTCTCTAAATGTCAAGAGTGATAATGGTGTTTTTCCCCCACTAGCTGCCTTAATAAATTGCTCCTAGAGTTACTGAAGGTATGAGTGGAAGGAGCACAGCTGAAGAGTAACACTCAACTCAGAGTGCAAATGTAAATCCACTGATGACTGCCTTGCTCTGTTACTTCTGTCATTGATCTATATACAAATTTTACTCAGCTTTTGCTGAAGACAGAAGCAATTCCATGTGTTACAGTGATTTGCTTGAACAGGACCTACAATTCTGACTTCCTTTTAATACAATAAACTTCAATATTCAGTGGCTCCACAACAATTCTTTCAGTAAATCTTGAATGTCAACAGTGAGAACACAGGTTTTTCTTCCTAGAAGCAATAGTACAGTCAGCAAAGAACAAAGGTAAAACAGAATTTTTGCATTTCTAGTGGGGGTGATAGAAATTTCAGGTTCTTCTCAAACACATCAGTCATGTCCTACCACTTACAGTTATGCTACTGAGTGCAGTAGCTGCTTGTCACAGCATCTAAATGGCAACTTTTAAATAAGGCAGAACATTTAACTGTTATCCTTGAAAGCTCCCATAAGGAGGTACTGGTAGCTGGTGCTGTACTATCAACTAGAGACCATCTTGGGGAATTGTTTTTGAACCTTAACCTCCCCAGTCCTGTGGTGGATAAGGAGATGATAAAAACAGATTATAAAGCAAAGCCCTTCTCCTATTGCCTTCTGCTTGTTTTAAACAGACATTTTTTATGCACACTGTCATTATACTCATTTTCTAAAGGGCTATTATAAAAATACTTTTAAAGAAAATCAATTTCTTAGACTCCTGTATGGGTGCTGCTGACATCTGATGTTTCACTTTCTGTTTGTCAGATGGTATAATTTCTCCCAGTAGGCCCTTCAATAAATTTTTCTGGAGATGCTTTCAAGGTATAATTCATATCTTAGTACCTTGATCATTAGCTCCTGTTTCTAGAAAAAGCCTAGTAGGAGGCATTATGAAATGTATTTGCAATCACCCAGTGCCCCATGCAGAAATTCAGGTGAGCAATCTGAATATATTGCTTGAGTGCAAACCCCTGATTTATGTTTTCATTATATAGAAATCAGCCCTTCAATTACTAGAAAGGCTTCCATCAATGTATCCCAGGACTGCTAAAATATGTATAAACCTTCCAAGTGGCATTTTAGTCTGAAATCACAAGATAATGATTGACTTGATGGGACATTCGGGACTAATGGCCTATTACAGCAATCAGTATTTTTCAGCAATTACTGAGCTGCTGGATCCACTCTGTACATAGGAGGGCTATAAACTCGTGGAAACATGCTTTTGTCACACAATCCTTAAATATGAGAAACCCACCTCTACTCTGAATCTGTACAGAAGCAGAAGGAACTGCTTCTAAAATGACACATCTGGTTGCACACACACAGCTGGGGGAAACCACCCATTGTTGATGCCTGCAGAGGAAGCAGCTTCTTAGCGAGGTCCATTTCTGTGTGCACTATAACCAGCACACTGTGTGACGTGGTCACTGGCCAGAGCACTGCAGAGCCACCCTGAGACCTGCCAGACCCCTCTCAACACAGAAAAGTAAAGCAAAACAACCCTCTCCCTATTCAAATGTTGGCTGATAAGAATAAAGTCCGTCCTCCTGTATATCTCTCCCAGAGCATAACTTGCTTTACTAGGCACATTAAGTGCCGAAAACCTGCACAGCACCCCAGGCATTTATAGATAACTTCCATTCTGGCAAATTCTAGTTTCCAGACGATTTTTTAATTTGAATGTGGTATTATTAGCAGGTAGAAAGACAGCTTTTTCTTAGCACTACTGACCTAATAAAGTCCTCACAGAAAACTTATGGTCTCATGTCACATCCAGGTGGCAGTCACATGCCTGGGTATGACCTAAAGAACAATGACCCTGAAAAACCTATTGCTGAAGATCCTCAGGAACTGGTACAGAGGAGAAGGAGTATTGCAGCACCTCTGACACGGCCTACGGTCAAGTAAATGTTTGATCCTTCAAGATGTCATGTTTTTTGTCAGCTCTTGATCACAAAATACTGTTTTCCTTGCCTTCTCTCCTCTGGTGGTATGTAAACTACATGCAAAAATGAGAGTCAGCACTAAGCTCCTCTGACCGACTCTTACAAGGCCATTTTAGTTATAAAAAAGGGTGGTCCCCTAAGCCCACACCTTTCTTTGGCAGGAATTTATGAACTAGCTTTAAGCACCATTGACAGCCTGATACATGGGTCACTTGCAAATCAGTTTTTCTTGCTGAATTATTACACTATTAACTCTACAGCTTTCTCAGCTTTACCAAGTGCACTTCTGTAGTGTGTGTACAGGATGAATAGCCTCAATAAATTCCACTACAGAAAGGAACAATGAGGAGAGCATATTGCTGACTTTAGGATAATGAAAGCAACGCTGGATTTCAGATTGTTTTGATGTGATTAACATTGTGTTCTCAGAGGTGAATGATTTTTAAGGTTTTCATTTTCTAGAATTACATCAGAGAAGTGGATTCAGGAGATGAGACAGGATTTTATAATTATTTATCCCAGGATTATTGTTCCAGGAGCATCCCTATGAACCACCTGACCAAAGGGCTTAAAATGTTTTCTATTTGTGTGGAACAAGACACAAGATCCCCCTGCCCCTGAGAGCCAGGTTAGCGCACACACAGAGCAGGCAGGAGGAGGGGTCACAGCCCCAGTCAAGACACTGGGAACTGAGTCACAAAGCCCATCTCTGCCAAACTTCAACCACTTGCCTGAGCGGCCACAAGATGTGGCAAGATCAAGAATGTCTCTTAAGCCACATTTCTTGGCAGTAGTCTACTCCAGACTGCATGGGCCAATCTCAGACCTAGGTATCACTAATGACACCCCCAAAATTGGCTGTTTGAGAAATCACTGCAGTGACATTTTCTAGATATAGGTACAAGACTTCACAACAGGTGTGCAAGTTGCCAAATCACTGCGATCACACAGAGCTTGGATAATAAATGCCTCAAAGGAGAGCCTTTCATTCCTGTAAGTACCTACTTCAGATTGCTTCTCATGGTGTCAGTCAAATGTTAGGTGTCAAAATTTACTGGTTAATAACAAGTGTTGGGGGAAAAAACCCACCAGAAATTATTGTTTGATTATGACCCTCAGTATAAAATCCAGAAAAAATTCCTATCTGTAACCCATAGTCTGACAATCATTTTAAACTGACCTTTTCAGCTTCAGATCTGCTCACAAGGAGCAATGAGCTACAGCCATGGAAGCTCTTTAACAGACATGAGCTGCTCCTACTCTTTCATCAACACAAGAGATTCATTATTTTAACCACCTCTGTAATTGTCTCAGACATGCATGCCCTCAGCAACACAGAGAGGCAAAACTCTCTAAAACCAAGCCAGCTGTTTTTTCTTATAGGCTGAAATTTAAGAAACTGAGAATGCAATACCTGGAAAAGCTCAAGAACTACATAACCATGTTCACACTGCCAAGTGAAGAAAAATTAAGTCCCCAAGGAAAAAGACCTTGAAATATAGAAGTAATTTGCTTTGCAAACCTCTTCTGTCAAGATCTGTCCTGTAATTAACTGGCCATAATCATCATATGGGCATCTAAGCTAAATAAGAAAACAAGGACACAACAGCTTAGAAGAGACTTTAAGGTTTAACATGAAATAAGATAGTACCTAAGCATCTGACAGAAAAATGAAGAAAACCAGTATCTTTTCACTTATCCCTGCTAATCGCCAAAGGAGCTGCACAAGCAGGGAGAGCAATGCTGGAAGTCAGTTTGTGGTGCTGCAGTTCCACGTTGTCCTGTTCTCTGTCTCACTGTTGTATTCTCTGTTCAGCACGCACAGTAACTGGATACTAACAAGTGTTAGGGAGAAACAAAAGTCATTTTAAGAGAAGAATGGGTTACTCTCATCTCCACCCTCAGAGATTAATGGCCTCAGAGAGCTTGCAGCATACTGCAATGACAAGCTCTTGTGGATTTCAAAGTAGGGAATGGATCCAGTCACATCCACATTAAAAACTACCATCCATTTCCAGCAGAAACTAAAGAGAACAGGAACTTAAATTTTCAGTACTCATTCAAGCAGCTAACACACATGTAATGATTTTACCTAAAATAGGAAAGCTCATGGAAATTCACTTTGTTTATCAACTTACTAAAATACCCCTTTATTACACTGAAAGACAATTAAGGATTGTTCCCAGCAGAAAAAAGCAGATCTCCCCTTTCCTCAGTGAAATTAGCTTACTAAGTTGTCCCTTATGTATAGATGCAACATTGAGATACCATGAACTATCAAATCATCCTAAATGTTCCATTTCTAACCATTTCATTTTACATCAGAATAAAGCATTTTAGTAAGTCTACCTCTGTAATGATTCACTGAGAATTATGTGGAAAAAGTTCTACATCTGTATCTCCCAAGCACACTACCCTATCGCAACAGTATCTGAGAATTCCCTTTCTCCTGTGGTGGCTCCCTGGAAGAACATCTCTGGGAAAGGACTCTACAGCCCAATGAGTTCTATCAGCAGGGGGAGGGAAGTTCCATGCTCAGTATCATTCCTGGGCACAGGGCACACACGCAGGAAGTGTTCCCTGACAGGAGCACGTTTGCGGAGAATTTGTGTCACGCAGTATTTTGGACAGCTCTTGACACCAAAGGGATCTCAGCAGGGGATTCTAGATGCTATTTAATATGGATAAAGAATAATAGTGATGTTTTGCAAAGCAATGAGGCTTTCAGATGAAATTCACTACATCAATGCAATCTATTACAAGAATTTAGTCTTTTCTATGGGCAAACTTGCAAGCCACCACTTAAGAAATCTGACAAATGATGCAGCTCCTGCAGATGGAGTGTGTCGTGCTTTACCATGAAAGCATCCTATTATTTGAAAACATTAACAGCCTGTCAGGGTTTGGTGCTGGCCCAATGCCAGTGCCCCCATGAAAATGTATTTTCTTTAACTAACTGCTGTGAGATGTGACCAGGAACAGAGCAGAGCAGGCTCAAACTTAGAAAAAGAGAGAAAAACAAAAACTTTATTAAACTACAAACTAAAATCAAAAACACACAGGAAACAGAAGGAGAACCTTTTTAAACCATTCCTCCTCCTCTCACCCAAATTCACCAAAGCACAGTGAGACAAAAATCTTGGAGTCCTGATCAAGTTACCAACACTCAAGTAATCAATTCTCAGTCCATCAGGGGAGAGAGGAGTCTCTCTTGTACCACAGTCCTCCCCACGAAACAGGGCTGAAACTCCCCATGTTTCCTTGTCACACGTGGCACCGCCTGGAGAAAATCTGTCATCGTGACATCCTCCGTTCATGTACAGTGCTCTCACCACCGTCCATGGACCGAAACTGCTCAGGGTTCTTCAAGGATGCTTTGCCAAGTGCCGAAAAAAACAACCGTGTCTCATTTTTGGGACAACAGTCCCCCCCATTTTCTCATCCCCTGGGGCCGAGGGTTTTCTCAAGAACAGAGCTCTTCTCCCTGAAGATGGAAGGCACCACCACGCCCTCTTCATCTTCCTCTGTTCACTCCTTTATATAATATCATTACAGCAGGTCAGTCTCTTGGCTCAGGCTATAGCATCCACCCAAATGCAGTCTCATGTATTACAGGTAGCTTGGTTCAGTCTATGGCTATACAAGAAAAGTCCAGCTAAAAAAGCCACTCCATCATCTCCTCCCACTTCAGCTTTTCCACATCTTCTTAACATCTCAGGTCCCAGACTGTCTCTCTTCTCTCTCCAACCACCAGCCAGGAGGACTAATGTTTCACAAAGTTTCCTTCACCCAGGAAAGGGTTAAAAGTCCGAGCTCCGCTGCCCTCAGGGCACTGAGATCTCACGGTGGCGCTCCCACATGCTGGGCATCACCCCCCCTGCCGCCTCCTCTGCCGGCACAGGCTCGCTCGCTCTCTCTTCTGGGGTTGGGGGGGGGAACAAAAGATACCTCGGTGTTTTCTCCACCCCTCCGTCCTGCAGGGGCTGGCCCAGTTCCATTCCCTTCCACCTTCTCTCTCTCTCTTCGGGGTTCTGGCCTACCTCAGCCTGGGCCTCCATGGCTCCCCTCCCCCACCCAGCCATGTGGCCGGGCGGGGCAGAGACGGTGCCGCTCCCTGGGCTACCACGGGCGAAAGAGAGCGAACTCTGGGAAATCTCTGCTTTTAACCCCGTGTGTCTTCAGAGGTGACTCACGTCTTCAGTGGTCACACCAGGTGTCAATATTTAAATCTGACCACTGATTGGTTTAACTAAAACTTCCCAAAAAAACCTCACTTCCTCCCAAACCGAGAGACAGCCATATCATAATTAGACTCTAACAGCTATTCCTCATATCTAAGCTTCTTAATCCATTTGGTATATGAATAGAAAAAAAAATTGCTTGTGGAATATTTATGATAATCCTTAAACTAGGCATAAATAGCACAGAAATTATTAACTCTTAGGAACACATCAAATTATGAGAAGGCAGCAGAATGCTTAGTAAAATATACAGTCAAATACTTTAAACTACATTAACGCAGCTGCACATGACACACAACTTCAGTACTAATAAATCAAAGCATTAAAGGAGGTCACGTTGTGGGGCTGTTTGGATTTTTGTAAAACAAAAGAAAAGGCATTCCCCTATTTCCCCACCTCCACCAAAAATCCTGTTTGGGGCTGATTACATAACCAAGCCTAAAGTAATGTTTCTCTAGTGCTTCCTGAACTTCAGCAAAAGCATCTCATGGAGAAATTCAACCCACCTTCCATGTCCAAAACATTTCAAGCTCCATTTGCTGCAGAATGCTGATACCCACCATTACCTGAGCTAATTGGGAATCATTACGTGCAGCTGGAACTAAAGGTCCCCTGTGATCTCTAAAGCTCCTCTAACATCTCCAGGAGAAGCAGCACCCAGAGAGAGTGACTGGTGTACAGACCTCTCTACTAAAATGCAGTCCCAGGGGAGATTCCAATGTATATTTTTGAAAGAGTGTGAATGGACATTTAATGACTCTGCTTTGAACATATTCAGGGACTACTGATACAAAAGTGGATAAGAATTTTTTTCTGTGAATATTTATAATTGACATTCAAACACTTCACCTTTTGTTCTATTTCATATTGATTACTCATACAGTAATTTGAGCTCTCTTGAATTTAATGCCCAAGAACAAATTTACTTAGTTGAAACCTACAGAATGCATGAGGCTGAGCTTTGTTGTTACAATTTCAGTCGATTAAATAAAACACCTGCAGGAAAATGTAAACTAATGATCTCTAATTTCAATAAGAACTCCATTAATAAACAAACTTTAAGAGGAATATACAGTAATACAGGACATTACAGTCTTACCTAAAATATAAACTGAGTTGAGAATACTATGAGCAAGAAATAGCAAGTTCTTGCTATCAATACTGTTAAAAATGCAGCTGGACCCCCAGGTTTTAGTGATTTTCAGCTTTTATTTATTGGGTAGCAAGGGGGGGTGTCAGGTGCAGAGCAGGAGCAGGTCAGCGTCGAGGTGCTGCAGAGCCAGCGCTGGGTCCTCTTCTTGGGCAGGAGCTGGTCCCTTGATGTTCCTTCTGGAGCAGCACGGCTAGGGGCTAACTTGGCCCCTTTTTATAGTTTTTTGTACATTTTGATTGGTTGCTTTTTGGATCCTTTATTTGCATAAAAGGTAAGATGCTTATTGGTTCTTTAAAAAGTCCTATTCAGGCTGACAGGGTTGCCCTTCCAGGGGGTCCACCCAGGTTATTCAGGGGGGCATGCTCACCAGCCCAGGGCGTGCCCTCCACCCGGGCAGGCATGTTCACCCTTCCCCCAGGTGCTCTCTACCTAAGCTATTCAGAGGCAGGCAGATTCATTTGCCCAGGGGGGTGTAGTCAGACAGGCATGTTCCCCTGTCCTCCTCTTAAACTCACAACTATACTTCTATCATAGTAACAAAACTTTCTAGCAGTACATGCATTATCAATATAACAATTATTAATTATCTAACAATATTACTATTAACAGTATAACAGTTTCTAATCTATTTCTAATAAATACGATCAGGTATCACAGAATGACACAAAACCTGAGAATTGTTTTGCTTTCAAAGAAGATTATAAAACTGCTCTAGAACAAATAAAAGGCATTTTAATAGCATTTAACAGACAGAAAAACTTCTCTGGTTTTGATAGGCTTTTGACAGAATTTGGTATTCAAATTCAGATACAGTCAAACAAGATTGAAAACACTGGATTTAAGTAACAAAGAGACAATAGAATTAAGGCCCTTGAAAGACAAAGATACCTAAATAAATCAGCTGTTTCACAGGCAGCCAGCAATAGGATTTAAGTTGTGCATAATGTGCACTTTTCAAAACCCACTAATATCAACTGAAAGACTCCCCCTGACAGAAGAGGTCAAATCAGCCAGCAATCATGGTACTTCACTCAGCATTAGCAGCAAATAACAGAGTAGCTCAACTGAGATAAAGACATAATAACTAAAAACTCCATTTTCAACTAAATCAAATATATTGAGGCACTGAAAGAAAAGATCTAGTCAAAAAGCAGTGCTGATATTTGCAGTCTCATTCAACACATCAAAACAAATCCCCTCCCTTCAGTAAGGGAACATAGAGAGGACTTCCATCAGCCACCCAGACTTTTCATACTCAGGTTAAGGTTTCTCTTGGGGCCAGTGAAAATCAACCTAACTTTTGTTTTTCCTCCCAGAGTGAAATTGATGGGGTTGTGATCAGTAATGCTCCTTCAGCCTGGAGTACAAACCTGCCTCAGATCTTTCACTCCCTTTGACCCCAGGGTGCTAAAACAGCAGTACCAACACATGACTCATCTAGAACCACTGTACAGCCCCAGTGTCACTGGGCTGGTGGCTGTGCTTGGTGGCATCCAAGCTGATGATGCCCAGCATGCCCTGCCACAGGCACTGCCCCATTGCCATGTCTGGCACGAGGCAGAGCTCTGCACACCCAGAACAGCAAGCAGCCCTATCCTGCAAAGACCGACCCTGCAAAGAGACGTTACGGCCCCCAGCAACGTCATCGCACTAAGAACTGCTTTTCCTGCTATTGTTTGCTTGTTTTTTTCACAGCATATTAAGAGTACTAGATCTGCATCTCTGTTGTTCATGCTCTAAAAATAAAGTAGAACCAGCACAACAACAGTGAACCACTGACAACACAAACACACAAATGTCTGTACTGGAGACAAAATTAAGAGTCTCTTGTTGTCAAAGTGAAAAAGCACAGAACACCTGAAAAAACATCACAAGTTTATCATTGCTGCCAGCAGTACAAGTCATTCAGCATCCACACAAAGAAGCTACCTAGACTTCTGTGACTGCTATAAAAATAGAAAAAATAAGTACTCACCTTTGCCCTATTACTGAAAAGAGAAAGATGAGGGAGTAAATTATGGATCATAGTGAAAGCTGTTGAACTCATTACACTTGCAAATAACTTCCCTCAAGCTTTGCCTAAATGTTATGGGAAAGAGGAGCATTGTCACAAACGGCAGGGAGAACAACAGAGAGAAGCTTTCTGAAACTCTACCTGGTCCAACTGGCATTAGCTATACTGGAAGAAATACAAAAATATTTCAGAACACTGGTAAGTGGGAGGATAGAAGATGTCATGATGAGCAGCTAAGCAGAAGAGATCACATCTACACTGGATAAGACAGAAGGTCAATCCTACAAACAAGAAAGGAAAGCACAGAAGGTAAGTTTTGTTTAATGTCATGTGGGAAAAAGCAGACTTAGAAAGAATGAACTTTAAAAATTGCTCTGAATACAAAAGTAAAGATGGTCTGTTTGAAACAAGAGAAATACTGACTGTCCTGTTCCTGGCCACTGACAGAGCTAATGGCAATGATGGAGACATAAATCTGACACCAAAGTCTTTAGTCATCTCACATCTGCATTGAAAAACAAACTATCTACTTCTAGAGGAGAAGTACTCAAACTCTGTGGGCATACTCTGGGGGAAGAGTTAGGACTTGAGTCTCTTTCCAGCTTGCCAGCACTGGGCCAGGTTGGGCTGCAGTCCCCAACCTTCTCAGGCTCTCCATGGGCTGCAGAAGCAGAAACACAATGCCAGTCATGGTGCAGTTTCCTGGATGCCTCCTGAAAGGAGGCTGCAGTAAGGTGGGAGGTTGGTTTCTTCTCCCTAGTAACAAGCAATAGGTCAAGAGGAAATGGCCTCAAGTTGCAAGAGGGGAGGTTTAGTTTAATGTTAGGAAAAACAAAAAAATCCTACGTGGAAAGGGGTGCCCAGGGAAGTGCTGCATCATCATCCCTGGAAATCTTTGCAAGATGTGTAGGTATGGCTCTTAGGGACATGGGTTAGTGGTGCACTTGGCAGTATTAGATTTATGGTTGCACTCTATCTTAAAGGTCTTTTCCAACCTAAATGAATCTATGATTCTAATTCCAAGCCTTGCTGATTTTTTTCTTCCATTAAGTGTCAACATGGAGTTAAAGAACAAAGATCTTTGTGCAGCATAATAGAAATTATAATGCTCTTGCACCTGACCTTAGAGCACCTTCAAAGGAAAAGAAAAGGTACAGGGGTTTTCCACAGGTATTATGTACCATGGATAAAACCTATGCTAGTTGACTATGCTTGTAATTTTCATGAGCAGTTATTTGAATGCAGCAAGGCACAAGGTTGACTAAGTATGCTACTTTTGCTTCTAACTTTTCCAAAATTTTTAAAACAAAGAAAGAAAAATGAAAAAAACAACACCATATACCCAACTACAGAAATGGTACAGGGAAAAAGTTACTTACTTTTTCTAAAGGGTTTTGACCCCCACAATTTTCAGTTTGTTTATGACCTGTTCTTCTACCTGCATGAAAGCAAAGACATGTGACTCAGCACATTACACTCCTCTACAACCTTCAGTTCACCTAATCTACTGGGACACAATTTGCAGTTCCATTAGATGAAAGTGGAGTTCAGAAGAAAAAGGATGGAGTTGTTAGCAAAAACTGCTAAGCTAATTTTTGCCTGCAGCAAAGTTCATAAATCTGCTGCAGGCAAAGTCTTAACTCTTTCACCTGCAAAACTAAGGCAAGGAAACTGTTTCACAATCCCATTCAAAACAAATGAATCATGTTCACTTTCAAGTTTCTTAGAAGTGCAGTTCATGAGAAGTAAGTCTGGAACTGCAAATGAAGTTTAGCAAAGGTCCTAAATACACACCTCTATACTTTTATCTAACATGACAATGCTTCTGCAAAATGAAAGAAAAGGAGCTGTTAAAATGTAAAGTAACTTATAATCAAATTACTTGCTTCTCTACAACAGTGAACATGCTGTATTTAATAAAAAGTAAAATGCTAAGTGAAAAGCAGTTCACTAGAAGTCTTGGTCTTTACTGATAGGCAGACAGCCTGTGGGTTATTTGATCCAGTTCTTTTCATCCCACATAAAATCATATCAAGGCATAGCCTTTTTTCCAATGCTCCTTCATCCCTAAAATCTATTGCTTGTTTCACTGTTCTTTTGGCTAAAAAGGAATTGGCAAGAACCCCCTTAACCAAACATTCTAAAATAGTTTCAGTAAGGCCTTTCAGTCTTGCTTTTTGAGAAACACTCCATTTTGATTCTTAGCTCAAGCAAGTCAGTGGTGATTACATGCCAGTAGCTGCTCAGAAGTACTGTCAGAAAATGTTGCTCTCAGAGAAGATTGATAATGTACAGGTTTGTACAAGTTTGATGGTTCGTACATCCTGAACAAAGGATCCCACAGCTTTGATAAGCAGTTGATATTTTGGGGATGATCCAGTTTAGAGGTAATATTTTTATAATCCATATCCTCAGAAAAATCTGAAATCTTGAGAAGGCAACCAGGCTTTGTTAAGATGATGAAGATTTTACTAGAGAGGCACTCTGAAAGGAAACCACTGCACCCCATTTGTGTCTGTGTGACTGGGAACAGGTTTCTATGCAGTTACTCCTCACTCTTGGAAGAGTGAATGCCAACGAGTAAAGCCCCTTAGAAGAACAGGAATTTCACTACAGATTTTCACACTTGGATCTGTTTCTAGTTACCTTCATTATCTGAAGGAAAAGGAAAATAAGAGAAACAACTTTATGAGAACAGCAGCTTCACAGGTGCTTCTACTGGCATGGAGGGAAACAGCCCAGTTCCTCCTCCTCCCTGCGCTCCTACTGTTAAACAGCAGAGGAAACAACCAGAGGTAGTTGTGTTCTCACAGCTAATACCAACCTAACAAGCTACCAGGAAACAGCACTGTCTGCTCGGGTTTCTGTGACAAGCTTTATGCACTTCCCTCTGTGTTTCTTGGAATCCTTAATTTCCAAAATAAGACTGTCAAAACCCAGCAAGAACAGACAAGCATTTCCTTCCTGGGAAGAGCAGCAGAGCTCAACAGGAGGCACTGGAAGCCAGCACACCCTAGCTGAGTTGCAGATAAATTTTGTGTTTCTGTTCCCTAGTTACAACACCAAATGAATGTGTCTTCTTGTTGCTCACTGCTGAGACTAAGCCCTTGGCTGACTCTCAGTGCTTGTGGAGCAGTTCTGGGGATTGATGCAGACTGCGGAAAACTACTACAAGAGAAAACAATGGCAGAAGTAGCACTGTTCTGTACATCTCTTTTGCTGGTTTTTGCCATCTTAAGCTGCAGCTGCCTCTGCAGAAACAGCATGTATCACTCAGCTGTTGCTACTTTGGCTTCAAGGTTGTCACTTCTTTTCTCCCAGGTTTTAAGTACATCTTCCAAGAAACAGCACCATCTTTATGCATTGCTCCTTCAGGTTCTGGCAAAAACAACCCATACTGAAGCTATACCAAATCTCCTTTTATGCAAACACAAAACTGAAAAGGTTGGGGAAAGAAAAACCAGAACATTGAGACAGAAGCCACAGAAGCAGCATTGCTTGTGCTCTTTTGCTCCAAATATACAGGAGATTATTCAAGTTACAGAAAACTGAACTTCTACGTCTTTCCCACTAACCTTTCTACCATCTGTTTCTTGATTCTTCCTGTGTTTTACAGGTCACAAGTGTATTAGTTACTGTCATCCATGGCAGTCTGACTGCTCTAAACTGTCTGACTGCCAAAATCACAGGGGATCCAAAACAAGACCTTCCTCGAGGTACCCAGTATATTTTCCTCTAGTTCTCCCCCTCTACAGTACTTCTTTCTATATTCACCTGTACCACCTCAGCTGCTAACATGTGAGTGTTTAAAACTGGCTACAAAGACCCCTCAAATTTTCCCTCATACAAATGTAGGAGAAAGATGATCATCTTCACAACAGTATGGGATTTAGTTTATACCTTGACAAAATACAAGCCAATCAAAACGAAGACTGACATTTTGAAGTTAGCCTCACAAATTCTTTCTCAGTACATCTAATCCTTCTGCCAACCTTTCTTCTATGCCCTCCTCCTTGCCAAGTATGAAAAGCTCTTTGGTCAGGCTCTGCCTCTTAACACCAAATTGTCGTTTACTATCATCTACTCAGGATCAGTCTCAATAGCTATAAATGGCCTCACACTGTTGTAAGAAGCTAAAATGTAGCTTGGAGTTGGAGTCTGCAATTTTCTTTTGTTTCCAGTTTTAAGCAGAATGACAAACTCATTTTCTGTGACCTACCAAGACAACTTGGGACATGAAAACTGACCTTGATTCCCTTCCTATGTTATTTTCTTCAAAGTGATCAGCACTTCTAAAACTTCTGCTAGTGTGTGTTTTGTGATGGAATAGGAGTGTTCCAGTTGTGGGTGGCGTACTGATACTCATCAGGGCTGAGGCAGTAGGGCAGCAGCCCCAGCTGCCAGGATCACAATGGAGCCATGCTGCCTTTGCACACTGTCCTTGGGCACACACACCCACCAATACAAACAAATTCTGAATCAACTGCCACCCTCACTCAGCCATTAGCCTCGAGTCATTGAACTGCCTTTGGCTTGGCCATTCACTCCAAGGGAAGAAATTTAGCTGCACTGGCTTTCTTGGCATTGAGCTGCTTCGCTGGGGAAGAAAAAATTTACTGCTTGTTCTGGGTGGCAGACACAAAATTCCTGAAAGAATTACACCTACTGTTTGAAGAGCAGGAACAAAATGCATCTTATCAGTGTTTGCAGATTGAGTGGTTTGTCAGATTTTGATCTCTAGCTTAGTTTTAATTAATTTCTTTATCTACCTCAAAGCTACCCAGGTAGTACAACTTTCAGGTTGGCTGGATAGAAGGAACTGTAATTACGGAATAAATATATATAAAGATTTTTGATCCATTCTATTTCCAATTGTATATTCATCCTCTAACTATAAATGAGAAGTGTGCAAACAAACTGTTTTCAGTCTACGGCTGGTATTGATGCCTGCAGGCCAGATATACTGTAATAAGAAACTGACCTAATTCCACTAATCTCAAAGGAAAGGCCCTTATTAACCTTCATGGGCTTCCATCAGCACTTGAAACAATTGTATTTAGATGTATTAGGGCAATTTTTTCCTTTTCATTCCAGTCTAAATTATGCTTTTCATAAAATAAAGATATATTTTGTGTTAAAAATAAGACAAGGATGAAGGACAGGAAAGTTTTACTGGAAAATCTAAACAAGGCTTACCCAGCTGTACCTTTGAAACCACTCCTTTCTGTGATTGCAGGTAACCATTACTCAGTGAAAAAATGTCATTCAAGTAAATTTCTATCTAGATACCAAGTTCAGGATTCTGCACAAATACCTTGTAGGCATTTCTCCTCTTTCACTGAAATAAATTTGTACTGACATCTAAAAAAGCCTACCATCTGCTGGGAGCAGGTGAACCCTTATTATTCCTTACCTAAGCAAGCATTTAAAGTTCATTTTTCCCTGAATGTTCTTCATGTTCCTTTGGTTAGTGAGCAAAGCAAAGCCCATGCCACTGAGAAGGTCAAGAGTTGTCTAGTGAATACTCTTAATATTAGCAGAATAATCGGGCCTAGAATATTATAAAAACTCTGGCACTGAGAAAAAAAAAAGAAAGCTAAGAACATTTCACTCTACTTTTCTTTACCACCTGTGGAAGTCTCAAAGGTGTCAGAAATTACATGATTGAGTACACCAGAAAGTCAGATTCTCAGCTTTCAATTTAGAGCTACCACTTGTGGGCAAACAAACTGTTTGGCTTGGGTCTTGATCTTCTTAATGAGCCCAAACCTACCAAAGAGATTTTTATCTGAAAATCTTGTCCTGTACAGAGAGTCAATAGCTCCTGCCTTAGCAATGATCGAGTAGATGTAGTCTCTATCAGCCTCCACTTCGTTATTCTGAATATCCTCAGTTCACATCAATGATGCAGTTCCATCTGCTTTTGGTTGCTCTGCCTTTATTTAGGAGAGTGGCATTACTATTGTCTTACACAAGCTGTATCCTGAGGAAATGTAATTTGTCATCAAGGAAAAAAAATAAAATTCAAAGTCAATCCAGCATCCAAGCATCTCCAAAACGACACTCAACTATGCCTCCTGTGCAGAAGTGACTCAGAGCAGAGAGCTACGAAAGCTTTATTGCTTTGCCACAGCACAGACTCCACAAGGCAGCACACGCCTGATGGTGAGCAAGGAACCTGAAGGGGAAGCACTACCAAAAGCACATGGGAGGGCCAGAGAAATGTCTTCTCAGTTATATTTAGGAAGCACCAAAACATGGAACCTTTCTTAGGGGCTGCATGAAGGAACCATATCAGCGTACTATTGTGAAGGGTTTGGTCCCTTCTGCAGTCATTGTTGAAAGGTGAAATGTAGAGTGTTCTTTAAGAAATTTAGCAACATTTTGGGTTGCTGAGACCAGTTCCCTTAAAAATCAGGGACCCTGGCCAGTCTGAAAATTCATGAGGAAGTCTTCCCATTTAGACAATCTCAATCAATCTTGCTCCAGGTCAGATCTTTCCCACATTCTATTAAGGCAGGTAATATTTCCTAATTACTCTTGCTGATCTGAATAATTAGGACTTCATTCTTCTCATGAAAAGTTCCCTAACATGTGTGAGAAAAGTGAGTTAATGGCAGTTAACCTGCCCTTGAAGTGCTCTCTTATCAAAGCACATGCTTTCAACACATCTTGAGATGCAGCCCCTTCCTTTGTGCAGTTACTGACTTCAATGGCATGAAAAGGTTCCATTCCACAACAGGGAGGCTCAGACAGCATTAGCTGGCAGCAATCACTGAACACTGTTCTGAACTGTATTTGGGTTTCTTATCTGTCACACAGTCTCATTGGTTTGTAATCCTCTCTAGGCCTTTCTGTTTAAAACACAGGTGAAAAGAATCTCTCCTCCTCCTGAATGTAAATGGTCCACTGTGGCAGAATTCCCAGTCCTACATTCCAGCCATGTGCATTAGTTATCACTTTCTCTTGCAGCACAACGGGGCAAGAACAGCCTTTATTAGCACATGGCAGTTCACCAGACAGCACATCTGTGCTTGATTGCCAAGTGAGAATTTGTGCCAGGTCACCATCCCACACTCAAAAATTCTGAGAGGAGATACTATACTAAGCCTGGCCATTCATTTTTCATGAAAAGAGTTTTTCATTTTCATTTTCTCATATATCTCTACCCAGAGTGAGAAAGCATGTGACTCTCACAGCCCATCCTGACCTCACCACAGCTAAAGAAGCCTGTGACAGAGTTCTGCTGAAGAGAAGGGGTTCACTGTTCCTACTAATGAAGCACCAGAAAGGAGAAGTACATGAAAGGAGATATGAAAGGCTATAAAGAAGCCCAATGGATTTCCAGAAGTTTTATTTTTCTGTGGTGCTGATGATACTATGAAAGGAGTCACATTTTTTCACTAAATGCCAGCTTTACCTCTCTCAGGCTACACATAACACTGGAAATCCCCAGGAGCACTGCAACTTGAGGCCAAAAATCCTGTTTGTCACACTAAGACAGAAAATGCCCCACATACATTTACCAGACTCTGCCCTGCCCCCTGCCCAGGAACTATCTGAGCTACAGCCCCCAGAGCCAGCAGAACCAGCTGTGTCCTTATATATTTTCCTCTTTTAAAAAATTACTCCTGATCAAACTGGTGCTCTCAAAATGTTCCAAAAGAGACAAGATAAATGTTTATTCTAAAGTCCCCAGCGCAGGATGCTGGCTGTAAACTACACTACCAGGTGCTGAAAATGCTCTGCCAGTTTCTCCAGTTGTTTGTAGACCTGCTCTGGATCATGTGCCATGTGCTGCCTTACACTGAATCCTCAATTTTGACTTCCTGCCTAATTGCTCAATTCAGCATTCATTTGCTAGCAGAGTCTGCCCTTTGCCAGGCATTCTGCTTCATTGGTGGAACTGGTTGAACAAACAACAACCCATAACTCATTCACATTTCCACATCTAAAATGCCCATTTTGGTCCAGAGAAATATGTAAAGATCCTATAATACTAATTCTTGGTACTTGTTTGTATTTGATTAAATAGTCTTAAATATCTTCTCTTGTGCACTTCTTTCAGAAGGTGCTTAATTATTGTTCTCTAATGATCTCCAGTGTTTCTATCCAAATATGCAACAATGAGCATTAGAAGCTGAATCTGAAGCTGCTGTTGCCATGAAAGGTCCATTGATTTCAAGTGGAAATATACACTTTTATTGAGAAAAATTCTTGGTTCACCAAGTTCAAGTCCTTATTCCTGAAATTAGATAACCTGTAATAGCACCAAGTAAATACAGAAAAGGAGCTCCCGTGTGCAGTGAGTAGTTCAAGAATAAGTTTCTGGGAAAGTTCTTTCCCTCAGGCTGAACCATGATGCCACAGATAGAAGCAATCAACAGTTCAGATCACAAACTAACCCCTCCTGCCCTAAATTCCAGAGCCCTTCCAAAAGAAAATCTGGGTGTGTGCAGATGGAGAAAGCCATGTCAGAAGTGCCTACATACCTAGGTCAACTGAGGCACCATGACTCCAGAGAGCCATGCTCAGTGTCCTTCCCAGTAAGGTTTCTGTAAGCCTATAAATAACATGTTCCACAGTTTTATTAATTATGTCAGCCTTGAACCAAGCCTCTTAAATCCATCTTTCTTGGGATGCCTAACTTTAGAGAAACTGCTTTGAATAAAAGTGTATATAATCATTTACTACTGGTAATCGGGCAGAAAATCATGAGAGAGAAAGCACGTGCAAACTGATATATCTCAATTAACCTTGAGAATAATCTCTCAATGAGTTTGCATATACTCAGCCCTTCTCTTTGTATAATGAAATTAATATAAACTTTCTCCTATATAGTTTGAAGATGGAAAGAATTCTTACCTAGATAGTTATTTAGCAAGTATCACTATGAACACAATGCATAAAATGTTCTTCATTGTAGTTAAAGAACTAACTACAACAATCATAAAACATTAATTTGCTATCTTGATGTCAGAAAACCCAGTTCCTTCACTTTGCCACTGTTTCCTCCATTTTCCTTATTCCATAGTGCTGAGGGAACTGGCTGAGATCGTTGCAGGCCAGTCTGCATTACCTTTGAGAAAAATGATGGTCACTGGGAGAGGACTGGAAGAAAGATAAACACCACTCCTTTTTTCCAGGGCAAGAAGCAAGAGCCAGGAGCTACAGGCTGACCTGCCTCACCTCACTCACAGGGAAGGTGGTGCAGCAAATAATCCTGAAAACCACTTCCAAACAGAAAGGACAAAAAGGTGATCAGCAGTAGTTAGCACCTATTTGCAGAGGGGGAATTACGTTTGAACAGTGTGATGACCTTCTGTGACAAGACGGGTGGCTGGTGGATGAGGAGAGCCAGCAGATATTGTGAGACATGGGCAAGCCTTTCAGCACAGTGCCCTGTAACATCCTCATGGACAACGTGAGCAGCTTTGGAAGGGGTAAGCAGAGAATGTGCTGTATTCGCTGAAGTGTCAGGCTCAAAGGGCTGTGACCAGTGGCACAAAGTCCAGCTGAACACCAGTCACTGGCAGAGCACCCCAGAGTACTGGGACCAATACAGTGGATGATGGGACGGCACCTCTGTGAGCCTGCAACAGGGGAAGAACAGCCCATGGACCAGATGGACCTTGAGGGGATGAAGAAATAGGCCCATGGGAACATGGTGAAGTTCAACCAAGTTCCGTGTACCTGAGGAAGAATAAACCCAAGCCAGCACAGTCCAGGGTGTCTGAATGGCTAGAAAGCAGCTATGCAGAAAGAGGGACATAGCAGAAAGAGTCCATGAAAGTGCCACAATTATTATTAAGAATCTGGAACACTGATCATATAAAAAGAGGCAAAGAGAACTGGGATGTTCAGTCCTGAGGAGAGAAAACTTCAGAGGGACTTTGTCAACACCTGAGAAGGGAGAAAGAAGATGGACATAGATCCTTCTCAGGGACTAGGACAAGAGGCAATTTCCTTTTAAAACAAATACAAAAAAGCTGTTTTATTGTAAGGGTGTTTGAAAACTAGAACGGGTTGCCCAGAGATGGTTGTGGAGGCCTATCCTTAGAGATAGTCAGAACCTAAGTGCCCTGGTTGAGCAGGATGGTGGGACATAAATCTCCAGAGGTCTCTTCTGGCCCCCATGACTCTGGGAAAAACAAGGCAATGGATGGCACATTCAGCTTTGTCCACTCAAAGAATGGCTGGTAAAGGAGACAGACCTGAACATCGCAACAGGAAGTGATTTACAAAATAACATTTGCTCTGACTGACACATCAAGCTTGGTGTAGCTGCACTGCAGCCTCAAAGTAGAAGCACCAACCAAACTTCCCTCTCCTTCTGGCTGCTCTGTCAAAAGCAGAGATGTTTCCAGCTAACTGAAAATATATCAGTGAACTGAAGTTCTTCCCTTCCAAACACAGAAGGTTGTTGTACAAAGAGATGCTAAGTGAATGTTTTATCTTTATCAAACATGTCCATTAGCTTTTGGTGAAATGTCCAAATGAACAACAAGTCTCAAAATAATTATTCTCAGGGGCATCCAAAATCATAAAAAACCTGCCTCTTGCACAAATTTTTCAGTGTGCCTTCATGGTCAATTCACCAGCATTCAAAGTCTGATACCCCACATAAACTTTAGTGCTATTCAGAACTGATTGTTCAACTGTTCCCTAATTCTTTGCACACACATGTCCACTATATAAACAAAATACATTAAATAATAATAAACACAGCTGCCCCTCCACACAGTGCTGCCAAAGATGAGGAGACTGATCCTTTCATAAAGCTCTACCAAAAGCACAATCTGCAGCCTGGGACACAGGCTGCAGACAGGGAAAAGTTCAGAGCAAGATTTTAAAACTTCTTATTAAATATTAAAACTGCCTAAACTCAAAGGCCTAAATACAGGATATAAAATCAAATATTCAAATGACTCTGCACTATTACACTAAGATAATTAGTTAAGAAAGGTTAAAAAAAAATTTGTCATTTTAATCTGAATTTTAAGAGGTTGGGATTTTTTTCTCTCTTACAGATCAGCTAAAAGCTTGCCAGGAAGGCCAGGAAAGAGCCAAGTAAGGAGCAAATAAACTGAAGAAACAGTTGAAATATGTCTGAAGAATTTCTTTCCCGCTTATTATTTCACTTAAGGTAACAACTTGTTCTGTTGTGTGTTCATAGCTTCTTTTTTAGTTCACAGCTTTTAAGTACTAGTCCATTTCTTCATGTGATACCAAAATTATGAAATCTCCAGATTTAGAACTCCACATTTTGCTTAGAAATGTATGAAGCAGTAGGTCGCTGCAATTACTGTGAGTTTTCCAACCCAGAATAAGGAAATTTGTGAATCTACCTGGTGATAAGTGACAGGGTTAGAATGACAAAGCAACTATTTTTCAGAAGAATTCATACATATGTGGCATGCCATTGTATGACTGTTCTGACAGATTTTTCTAAATTGGCATGTCATTTGGGACCATTCCTTGAGATTTATGCTCCTAAATCCTAACAGACAGAATTTCAATCCCACTTCTTTCTCACAAAAGAAAGTTTGGGTGAAGTGGCAACCTTTAGTGAAACAGCCATCTTTTAAAAAGTCATCACAGGAGTCAGTTAAATTTACAGCTGGCCCTGACTTAATCCTGACATTGTTAGCATGTCATTAAGATGGGGAGACCTACCTAGATATGGAGATTAACTCCAACAGGTGAAAGCAAATGACACAATTGACTATGCATATGACAACAAGCAGTGCCTTGGCATAAATCTCATGATGTCTTTGGAGACAGCCAGTGGGAGAACCATCTGTGATGGCTGAGTACGAGGAAGAACACCACAGCACCCAGTCACCAGGTTACCCGAGGCCAGCAGAGGGGAGCAGCACTGCACACCCAGAGGGGCTGGGTGGGACACAGCATGGCCTCAGACCTCATGGCTGCTCCAGAGGTGATGCTCAAGTGCTGTTTCACTCGCTGCTTTCTGCACTGCGCACTCCTGACTCTGCAGAGGACAGATTGCTCACAGCTATCCAGTCCCATGGGCTGTCAGGGCTCCATTATGGTGCTATGGACAGGCAGAGCCCCAACAGCACAACCCAGAAGCTACAAAAATGACAGGGAATTTTGCAGAGCACAGTGCACCTGCATGCCCAAGCTGGGAGTACCCTGAGCAATAAGCCCTTATATGACTCATGCTGAAAAGATTTAAAACCCTGTACTACTTTGGGTTGTTGCAGTTCATCAAAATGTGCACATCTTCCCACACTTACACCACAGAACACCTCCAAAACCCAGAGAAGAAGGTGACCAAGTCCTGGGTCAGGCACAGCTCTGCACAAATGTCTAATACAACATGAAACCAATGCCAAACTATACCTAACAAATTCAGCTGCTGTTCAGCTGATATGGTAAACATATTAAACTAAGATAGTTTAGTTATTTATGTTTCCACCTCCTGGAGTACACTAATGACACTGCCTTGCTCTGGTGAAAGTGGGTTTATTTCTGACTTCTTGGCTGCAATCCATGCAAAAGTGAGTTAAATGCTTTTTCAACAGACAGCAGAATGCAGCGTCACTGCTGCTCAGCTGCTGCGGTGCATCAGAGTCACTGAGCCTGGCCCACCCCACCTAACAGATGGGGTGAATCCCTCACCTGCAGCAGGGGATTGCACAGTCCACACAAACTGCTCATGGAAAATAAATGTTGAGTGCATTGCCCAGAAGTACAGAGTACTTTATCACAGGCAGCACATAGAGACTTTAGTGCCGTCCCAGCTGAATCCTGACAAGGGAAGTTCCCTGCTTTTCTGCAGTACAGCCTAGGAACATTTCACAAGCCTTCTGCACACACAATGTAGTACTATGCTGAAGCTGCAGAAATGCTCACTGGCAAATCAAATGATACACGCACTTACACTCTATTGTGTTTTGTGATTTTATCTTTGTTGCTCTGCCCACCCCCCTGCCCTTGCTCGCTCTGACCATACAATCACAGACAGTGTCGATAACAGCAGTGAGTGCTTTACACTGGTTCCATCCATCGCACACTGGCTGAGCTTCAGCACGTCCCAGAATAGCAGTGCTATCATTATAACAGTTGCTGTCTTCCTTCAGAGTTAACTATGATTTTAGAGCAGGAAAGCTCCGTGTACTTCTGAGAAAAGACTGTATTTCGGATTGGCACTGAAAAGTGTAAATAGACATATTACAGAAGCTGTTTATTAGGTAATAAATATTAGAAGTAAAAAAAACCAATATAAAACCCTCAAGAAAAATCAGATTTTGACAGTTGTTTAACCTACAAAAATGTTTTGGTAGAGAAGACTCTCGCTGCTTACTCACTGAAGCATAAATTACTCCCTTTTTGAATATCTTGATAAAAGTGGAATATAAAGATCATTATTTATATTAGGAGGCCTGATGCCTTATGCTTCATTGAATTTGAAGACTGAATTGCCCACTTGAATGATCTCTAGTAAAAAAAGATCACTATAAAACTTTCCAGTAGATTAATAATGCTAAATAACTCTGTTAATTTTCCAGTACTATTCAAGAAAAATAAATTGGGTTTAAACCAGAAATTGCAAAAGCAAATCCTGACACATGAAAGGGTAAGGGGAAGAAATGTAGGTCTGCAGAATTCAAGCACACCATCACAAGACTCATTTTCCTCCTTTTATCAAAGGTGGCAAGGATAGAGAGGTTTCAGAAATTCCTAGCCAAAAATGGGTGCCTTGAAAATCACAAGCTATCAATCCTGCAACTTCTGTGAGCTGCTGAAGATACAATCCAGGTAATACTCCTACTCACTCTCATGCTTCTACAAAGCCATGAAAAAAATAAATTAAAGTCTACACATGTTCAACAAACCACACAATAAAATTCATCTCAAGTTTAATGGTGGACTTCAAACATTATGTTAAGACAAAAAGTTATCACCCCACAGTACCACCCTAGCAGTCACAAGTCTCATGTATTTGGCAGAGTCCATTAAACACAATTCATCCACAGAATTCTGACCTTATATTATGCAAGTAAACCAAAAGATAAAAATATATTAAATTTTAATAAATTTGAGCCAGGAAATACAGATTTGAAATATAGATATGACAAGCACTGTTCATATTCTAAAAACATACCTTTTTATTACTTGGAGATTCCTACAAATGCTCATCCTTATTTTCCTGGGTTAATAGTTTAAAAGCGGGTTATCTCCTCAAATAGCTGAGGTATAATAACAAACAGCTGTCAACCCTACCACTTGCATATGGAGAACTGGAAGGGCTCAGACATCTGAGAATGGTCCCCCTGAGCGACCAAGGAATTTAGACAAGTTCTTGCCTTGCTGCAGACAAGCACCAGCCTTACCCAGAGCAAAGGGACTGTTCAGGTCCCAGGTGTCAGCTTTGTGCTGATCTGATGCAGTGACCTGAGACCCCAGAGAGCCTAAGGAACAACCTTAGAATGCAGCCACCCCAAGCATTCCCATTTCATTATTCTGTTTGGTTTCCAGAGGCCTAATACTGGCTGTATTACAAAAATGCCCAGTTGGAAGAACTGGGTGCTGCCCATACGAGAAGCAGCACCTTAAAGCCAGCAAAAATAGCCTGATGGGCTGGAGAACACTGACTGCTTTCCCCAGATGAGAACAGTTTCTTGAAAAGACACTGCTAAGTGTTCACAAACTCCCCTTCTCTAGCCCATTTTCCTGCCCCCTGAAAGTCATATTTAAACAAAAGAAAATTTTCCTGGGATTTTTGTGGTCTATGTTCCCATTATCATCAAATTTATTACATTTTCTAGAATACCTTTTATTGCCACTGTGCAAAGGCAACCCAGCTCACATTACTGGGCATTCTATAGTTCTCTGTTGGGAAAACACAAGGTTTCAGACAAAACTACTGTACTTATTTATGCAGAAACTTGATATTTTGGGTGAGGCCCTTGTATCATAATAACACATACAGGTCTTGGAAAGTTTAATTTATATAGAAAACTATTTTGTATATTTTTTAAAATCTGTCTTTGTAGATGCAGTTTTATATCACTGTTGTTCACAAACTAATGAAAATCACTAAGTGCCCTGATTATAGATTTCTATGAATTACCCTATTTAGATGATGTACTGAGACCTATCTTTAAAGCCATTTCTAAGTTGCTACTATTTTTAAACATTGATCTAAAAGTTTCAATAATAAACTGACAGATTGGTATAAACAAGCCAGAGAAAATATACAATAGAACAAATATCATTCAGAATTCTAGAGTATTTTGAAACTTAAAAGAATTGAAAACACACTGTATCAAGAAATGGGTTTTCTATGTTTTGATTCCTTTTAGATGCTTTTCTATAGTCTCTTAATTTTTTTTTCTAGTATTCCCTAAAAATGAAATCAAGTAAAAACAGTTGTATTTAGCAGCTTCACTTTCTAGAAGAGCTACTAGTTAAGGACTAAAGTTCATTAGGAATTGAATGCTAAGGTACAATTGTCATCCTTTTATTCAAATATTCCACAGTACTGTGAAATTATTTAGTCAACTACAGCTCTGATAGTGTGGCACCCCTTTCTCCCTGCAGCCCAAATCCATGAGAGACATCCCCCTCCCTAGTTCAAAGGCAAGGCTGGCAGCAGGGCCAGAACTCTTGAAAGCAACATTCCAGCTGGATTTTTACTTCCTTTACTTGGCTCTCAATTCCCCCAGGCTTCATGATCCTCTCCCTGATAACCCATGTGGGCAATTAGAACAATCTTAATTCAAAGTAGGTAAAACACTTCCTGCCCTATCAGTCACTTAAGCACCAACATTTAATATACTTTGGATAGATGGAGAACAATTCCAGTTCAATACTATAATCTCTGCAGAGAATCTCCAATGCTAAGTAGCTCTGGATTCTAAAAGGGCTTGATCAGACTGGCTGATCTCCAGCTGTGGGAGTGCACCTCACCATGGTGGGGTGTGCACCCCCATTGTGGCAGAGCTTTCCATGTTGGGAATGGTTTGGTTTTTGCTCATTTTCCCACTGATAGGGTGGGAGGCCAGGGAATTCTTTCCCTGTTTGGCTGTGTGCCGGCACGGGCACGCTTCATGGAACCTTCTGGACTTGGCCTTGGACCTGCTGCTGTCTTGTTGGGCAGGATGCCGGGGATCCTGCCTCAGTCGTTACTGTGGAAGAGACTGGACAAGGAGCCTTGTAGCATTTTTGGGGTGTTTTAGCAGGGGCAAAGACTCTATTGCTCCTAGCATGGCTTTTCTCTGAAAAGTGTTATTTTTGTCTTTATTAAAACATTTTTCAGTTTCCAACTCTTCCATTGATGCCGTCTTGCTAATATTTTATGCCATTTGGGATTGCTAGCAAAAACCCAAAATTGATAGATACTCAGAGAGCTTATGAGACCTGGCTCTCGGCGAATTCTATCATTGAGCCACCTCAATTAACTGTAAAAGTAAAGTACATGTAGTGCAGTACTCAGGGAACAGACTGCAAGAAAGCAGAGACAAAGAGTTGTTTCAGGAAATCTGAAAGAATTGAAAAGGCCAAGTTCAGTTTACACCAGTCAAAAGCCAACATTGAGCAACCTGATGATTCCAAATATATTTTTTTGGATGCTGTCTGTAGCACCTGTTCAAATGTTTTATATAAAGACCAAACTAATCAGAAACACACAGATAACTCAGATACAGTATCTTATTAGTCAGCTTTATTTTAAATGCAAATGCTTGACACAAATCCTTGACACCTGCAAAGGAGTGCAGCCATGATCTGGGAGCATTTCTGCATCCCTTGCAGCAGGCTGTCAGTTACTGAGGTAATGTGCTTGTGCTTGCCATGTAAATTAGCATTGCAGAGCTTGTAGTCCTTCGGAATACATGTAACAATCCCGGAACATCTCTGCTCATGAATGGAATGCTATTTGGGATTTTACACCCACTAAAGGTTTCAAGAGAAAATGTAAACAGAGAGGACATTATAGCTGATGATATGCTAAGAGAGACAGTCAAATGAAGATTGTCAAGAGCCACAGTAAGTCACAAAAGCACAGTCACAAGAGAAAATCTCTTTCCAATAACAAAGTGCTGTGAAATTCCATACCATGGCCATGCTCCTGTGATACTCGTGATACAAGCGATGTCTGTGTTACATTAGCTACAGCATTTTCAAAGCCCATCCATGAGCAAGCATTCAAATACATGATGCCTAAAATGCCTAAGGAGGAGAGTTGGATGAGTCTTAAGATCACAGAATAACCTCAAGTTTTCTCCAAAGAAGCTATGAGGAAACCAGGAGACAGCATATAAACTTCATGGCCAGTGAAGGCTTTGCAAAGCTAAGTCTATTGTATCATAAAGGGGTCCTACCCTCAATCAGGTCATGCATATGGGGCATGGGGGTGAAAAAGGTTGGTAGGTATCTTTTCCCGGTTTTTAAGTATAGTCGAAAGGCAGAAATAATGCTTTGATCTTCCTCTAAGCACAGTGCAAGCCCATGGACAGAAAGGTACCACTGTGCCACTGTGAAAGACTCCCTGCCCTTCTGAACTCAAGTCTCCATGCTCTGCATCACTTAAGTTGGTACTGAAGGGCTCTACTCAATCAAGGGTACAGATCTAAAAGCCAGGAATTCTCATCTACTAATTTCTGAGCAATTCTCTCACAGAAACCCATGGGGTAAGTCTGCAGGAGGTACTGCGTGAGCATCACAAGCTCAGCACTTTCAGCATTTGAACAGTCTTGCTCTACAGAATAACCCAATACTTGTGGTGTAAGAGTTTCTAATTATGGAAAATGACGAGGCTGCCCAGCTTGAGGAGTTTGCCTTCTCTTTACAACTGACCTGAGTCAAAAACATTCTGAGACACAAAAAAAGCCATGGCACAGCTTCTGACCCAGGGGACCAGGGAAAGCAGACGGCAGAATCCATCTCTATGGTGCACAACACACAAGTAGGGCTGGTAAAGCTCTACAAATTCCAGGTGCTATGTGCACTGCCTCCATATTGGCCTGCAGCCTGTTGCTCTGATGAACTAAGCTGTCTTTAGTATATAATACTTCATATATGTACTATACCCTGATATTTAACAGATACACATAGGAATCTATATAAATATGAAAATATTGTTGTGCTTTTATCAATTTTAAATTTCACAAATGCTTCCTTTTCAAGAAATGTAGGGAGGATGAGATGCTACCAAATGTGGAGAACAGTTCAATTACTGCAGTACTCATTGATGTGTCTACTACAAAAAGAACAAACATGTTTAATTTCTTACCTCTAGCCTCAATGTAAATAAATAATACAACAGAAAATTTGAAATATATTTTCAAAATATATTTGGGGACACAGAAATGACCCACCTGTTCATGACACAGGTTCAATCCATCTCATCATGTAATCCGTTAGTGTGGTGAACCAGTTCTGTACCAGAAAAGCTCTCACATTTTGATTTGTTAACATATAATGATTTTCACAATCAAGATTGCTCTTAATCAACAAAGAAGTAACTACTTGAATGATTATTCTACTAATTGCTCAGCTACTCAATAGAAAGGGAAGTAATTACTAAAATAATTCAACCATCACCAAAGGAATGATGGACATGGAGAGGCTGGAAATACAAAACATAATTTGTAAAATTATATGCTTAATTAAAGAATGAATATTTAAGATATGTTTCAAATTCCATGCTATCTAGTTCCATCTAGAATGACTGCTCTCAAAAATGCAACAATAATTCCATCAAAAAGGAAAATCCAATACGCACAATTTAGCAGTGGGCACTGGTATTTATTCCCACTGTAGGAAGTAACAGCAACAAGAAACCAAAATGAAGTTTTATGATGGAAATTTAAACGGATAGAGCACACTACTGAGGCCCTCTGCAGATCAGTCTATAACAGTCAATCTAGAAAGATACACACAGCCAAGGAAAAAAGTATTAGCAAGGTTAAAAAGAAATAAACAAGCCCCCATACAAATAAAAGAAAGCCTGGGCATGATCAGTTCAATTTATTTTCTCTTGATGAATACAAGAGAGCCTAAAAGAATGAAGAACAGAATTCACAATAATGTTCCACGGGGAACTTCTGTAACAACTGATTTGCAGTAGTTTAAGGACTGGTTTTATTTGGGTGTTTTTTTGTCAAATTTTTTAATTAGTATTTCCCTAGCATTGAAACTGGATTTTCAGTGAAGTAGACAAATTTCAGGACACTGTATCAAATATTAAAAGAATGTGCACTGTTTCTAAAGGCAATATGGTATAAAACCTGTTATAAATACATATTATATATTTTATTGGCTTTTCGCAAATACTAAGATGAATGTTATATGTATAATGATAAATTAACTTTGCTGTAAGGATATAGCTTTTATTTCTGCTATTAAAAAAACTTAGACATGGTAGTGGGATAGCTGATATATAGTTATGCTTGTAATTGAACTGCCTGTTTGATCGGGATAACATCCAGTGAAGATATGATGAGGACCCTGCTGCTGACATGCCAACTATCAACACTCACCATCTGTGGAAGGTATGGACCAAAGCCCAAACCAGAGATAATAATGGAGATGGACTAAAACCACAGCCAAGAAACATGCATGCTCTAAAAAGGCAGACCTAAGGAGGGGCCATGAAAAATAGTTCCCAGAATATGTAAACTAGTTTGTGGAGAAGTTTGAATATGCATAATGTTTATGAATATGCAACAGGCTGATGCAATAGAAAAACTGTTTGACTAGTGTCTCCAAGAATGGTGGGTGTGGTTTTGGCTAAATGCCAAGCACCCAGCTGTTAACCCCTTGCTTTATTTCTGTCTCCTATTGTCTTTTTATTAAACTTTCTTAAATTTTACCAGGGAAGTAGACCTCGTTTTTCACAAACCTAAGCACCCCAGCCCAGCAGCTGCAGAGCTGCCAAGCTGTTTTATTCACTGAGGGGGAGCAGACAGCAGTGCCTTGGTAGAAGTCTCTGCGGAGCTGAGTGGCCTTCTCTTTGTAGGCATTCTACTGACTACCACATTCTCAGGGTCCAGGATCAGTAAAACCTGGCCATCACAGCCAAACCTCACCAAACTGGAGCTCTCTCCAAAGGCAAAGCTTGCACTGCAGACTGCTAGAACGGACCTGAAGAGATCTCACATAGGGAGACAGGGAGCCTTTAACTTGGCAATGCCCATATGTAGGAACATGAGAACAATCAAATAATGGTTTCAGTTTTGGTGAGCTGCAAAAGTCAGCAAACCGAGCTTCTCTGTTCTTCATCAATTCAAGCTGCCAGCAATCAAAAGCAGAGGCTAATAAGGCATTAAAATGCTCCCTAATTACTTCCTGGACCAAGGATAATCCCTCACATCCTCAGTTTCCCCCTACTATCATTTACTATAATTAAAATGGGGAATCTTTCCATTTTACATCATATTTAATGCCGTTTTTTGCGTCACTTACTACATGCTAGGTTTCAGTTTGAGCGCAGAGACTTTTTGAAGCAATTTTTGGCTCTTTTTTCTAGGACTTCTACATACACATTAGAAAAAAGGAAGAGATGAGTAGCTTTACCCAAGGACCCTGTCATTTATCTCAGCACAATGTTTACATTAAAAAGTCTTCCAGGAAGGTAGAGAAAGAATATTTGGAGAGCTGCTCTGGGACAATGATTTTAGAGTCCCTTTCCTCCTCTTGACTTTTCACTCTCTCTTTAACAAGTTAGGTCAGATGTAGAGTCCTCAGTAGGACTTGTACAGCTGCCCCTTACTGTTAGGCCTTTCATGGATTGCTCTGCTGTGAAGCTGCCAGGTTTTGAAGGGGCAGCCTGGTCACCAAGGGAAAGATTTCCCTCTAAAAGCTCCTCCAAATTCAGAGGCTGATCGATTTCCTCCTCTGTGATGTCCTAAAGGGCATCAACAGAGAGTACTCACGAGGCATTAGTGTCTGAAGAAAGCATACTGACTTAAAGGCCAAGTTCTATTGCGCCATCAGCTGCAAATCCTTGTCCTCTCCCTCACATTTTCCTGAAAAAACAGGAAAGCCACTAAATCCAGAGCTCCATCTAACCATGAGTTGGTGACATAAATATTTGCTCACATGGGCAAATCAAGAAATTGAAGTTAATTACATAAAATGAGCAACTTAAACCAGTTCTTCATCAATGATTTTTTGAAAGTTCTAACAGAACAAAATAAATAACAACACTTCTCTACAGCTGACAGAGGCAGCTACACAACTATTATGCAGGAGATTTTAGTTTCTGGTATGCACTTTGTAAATGTAGATTTAAAGCAAGATCTGAAGGTTACATGGGATTCTCTTGATTTCCCATATTTGGGAAAAAGTACTGTAAAAACTGATACTCTCAAGCTTCCACGTTTTTCCCTCTTTAAATTGTTCTTTCATAATAATTTCTCATTCCAGCCAGGTGCTGCCCTTCATCCCTCCATTCTTCCTCTCTTCAGATCCATCTCTAAAGCCTCATTTAGCTGCAGCACCTCTGGGAACAATTAATGAACCTTCATCCATTGGCAACTTCCCACCCTTCCGTCCAAACTGAGGTTACACTGCATCTCCTTGAGAACAACTGGATACTCCCTCCACTCACAGTGGCAAATCCTCAGCTCCTATTCCTCTGTGCCAGGCTGTCCCCCCACCTCCTTAACATATCTGACAACAGGACCAGCCTTGCCATGATTACGGTGGCAAAATCCATGCTACAGCACATAACCTCACACGGAAATACAAGAGTATGGAAGTGGCATCATAGTCTCCAACAAATAATGGTTTTCAACACAAGCAAGGAGCCGCTTTATTTGTAAACACAGCCACTATTCTGAAAACTGTAAACTTGTTTCATCACATGGCAAATTTGGACTGCACAGCACTTCAGCAATCCTATCACTTCACAGCAGCACATGATTCATTAATGTGTTCATCTCTAGCTGTAAAATTCTAAGGCAATTAAATGGGAATTGGTGTTCCTCCAGAGAGGCTTCTCCAGCTAAAACTAAAATAGAAGTGCGACAGTGACTGGCATTATTTATATCAACAATTCTACTGCAATGATAATACGGCAGCTTTCACATGCAAATATACATACATTTAATGATTTAGGATGGATTAATATAAGGAGCTTAATAGATTTCTTTGCTTGTGCTCAATCTTTTAATTTGATTAAGAATCTTATAAAAGCTGCCTCTCAAAGCAATTCTTTTGGACAGTGAAATGTCATTATACTACACTGAAAATATTCTTGCCACATATGAAAGAAACTTCAAGTGGTTATAAAGACACATAAATTGCTTGTTATGAAGAATTTTACTCAAATCAGCATTCAACAACACACTAAATCTAAAGGAATAACCAAGATGTTTGTTTGAACGTGTAAACGTCATGAAGATACTAAAACTTTCAACAGAGGACGGGATAATTTCCACAAGATCTATCCTTTAAAGACTGACCTCATGAATAAATAGGAATCTATAGTAACATGGTTCTTAGTACACTTAAAATAACAAAGCACCATCAAAATGGGCTGGGTCCCACTGCTGGTATCTCAGCACATGCAGTGATGGTTCCTGTCCAGGGTTAGACAAACAAAAATAAGGTTGTGTCTGGAAACTTCTATTTGTGTCTTCTGTGTAGCATTCATACATGGGAGGAATACTGCAAAAAAAGTTAATTTACACTGAATTTTCACAAGTGTATTTTCTCCGCCAATTTTAACACACTTTAGTATCTGTAACACAATGTTACAGAGAAACAAACACTAAATCAGAGTTCAGATACCAATATTTAATTACTTGAAGAACAATACCTTGTTTGCAAATTACCACAATGCAGAGCTTTTCATATCATGATATAAAACTACAGAAATAGCACATATGTCTCTAAAGAGCCACACACTCAAGGTTTTCCCTCCTAGTTTATGCTAAATTCTTTACCTTCACTTACCTCAGCATTACCAGTAACTAAACCATTGCACACACCTCAAATTTTTCTATTACAATTTCTGATCCTCATATTCCTATTTTCAATACTGAACTAGCACAGACACTGAAGGGAGATTTCCATTCCAGAAGACTAGTAAGGAATACCAGAGTGAACTTTAATATGCCTACACACACATGAAAAACAAACAAATGTTAGTTTATTAAAGAGAAAACCCTCCTGCTTCCACCCAGTAATAATTTTTAACACTTCAGACCAGCAAGTGTAATCCAAAGTAAGATTTTTAGTTTTATCTGTAGAGTTAGCACATTATTAATTAGCATTGGTTTTGAGGTCAAAATTTTGCCTGTTGTTACATGGTCTCCATATGTTTGGGTGGACTTATTTTCATGAAATCCAACATTGCCTACAGTGTTTGTGTGGGGGACAGCATTTGTGTAATCAAATGTAGAAACATTTCTTTCTTCATGTTAAGATCTCAAACTTAATGACTTTCCTTATTAAGTTTATAGAAGAAAAATTTTAACAAACAGTTATCCAAGTAAATAGAATTTAAGTGTCCTGTGAGGTTTCTTAGTTCTATTTTAATGGGTTTACATAGGAAGTAGACTTCTTCACTGAGCAAAAATATCTTCAAAACTATGACTTCTTCCTGAGCTGTTTATCAGATTCTCCCTTTGTTCTCATGAACAATGTCTCTCCCTATATTTAACCGCTAATCAGCATTACAAAAGCACTTCTATAAAATCACTGGTGATGTTTTTCAGGCTTCCTAGGAAGAAGGTCAGTAGTTCCACAACTGACCCTGCTCTTAAACACTGGCTGGCCCCCAAGTTTCTACCTGCTGGAGCACAGAGGGGCTGAAGCTTTGCAGTGGAGCCACTGAGGCACTGAAGGCTGACTGGCTCTGCAGGAAGCCCAAGAAGCCAAGGAGTGGTTCTTCAAAACTCACTGCTGGCTGCCACAGCACACTTCCTTCATTACTGTGAGGCAGATATGCCACCAATAAAAATAGAAAAAGGGGCTCTTCTGATCCCTACAAAAGCTACAGAAGAGACAAAGAACAAGGGCTGGAGTAAGTACTTCATTAGCGAAGATCCTCTGCTTCGAACTCCAACATATCATGATACAAGAATTGGCAAATAATGCTGAGCTATCCACTTTGTCTCCCTGGACTTGTCCCTCATACATGAGGATAAAATGTGTGGACAAGAGTCAGAATCCACATCTGTTCTTTGGAAGGGAATGCGAACAGCTATGGAATTCAATTTGCATGTTACCGTATCAAAAAGATTAGCATGATGCATTAAAGACATGAACCTGACCCCTCTCCTATTCTCTTTCTCAGTTTACTCCCATACACTCTGTATATAGATTAGAATTCCCTTTTTGTGTCAAAATGCACCTGATGCCCCCAACCTAGAAAAAAGTGCTAAATTGCACGGCAGCATAAAGCTCTGCAAAAAGTCTATGGCATTTCCCTAATTTACAGACATTTTACACTGAAACAGAGCACGAGGATTTTGCTTTACTGGCAATGAAGACATGTGACCTGGATTAGCTCTGAAGTGTTTATTGCCACCAATGATGGCAGCCCAACCGGCCAGGATATTACTGCGCCTCTAAATCCAAAGTCACAGACAACCCTTTGCCCTGATCATTCCAGGTGTTTAATTTGAGACCTTTATTAAAAATCTGCAAAGTCCAATCAGATCTATTTTTCTATTGTCCAAAAATACATACCATAGCATATATTGAAAATTTGACAGAATTTCGTAAATCACTATCTAAATGTGGATGTGCTTTAACTAATTGATTTCATTTACTTCAAGAGCACCTTAGTACATTTGTTTTATGTAAGTAATAAACACAATCTCAAGTGATAAATGACAAGTGTTCCAGGGAGACTAGTGTGAGTCTTTTTCACTTTTTCACCTATATTTAAATTGTTAATATTGTGCCCTTGGCCAGAAGAGTCTATGATGCTTCCTGGAATTTTTTCCCTTGTGGAAAGAAAAGAGTAATGATGCTGGTTCAGACCTATATTTTATTTGCTTTACTCATCCACCTCTACCAGTGTTTTAATCTTTCACATTTCCTCCACAGCAAGTGTGAACTTCACACTATCACATACTTTTACCTACTGAACTACTTCTTGCTGTATGATTACATAATAAGATGTTACGCTCAGCTTGGTCATAAAACCTGAAAAGCAACTTTTGTCCTGGACATGGTATACTACTGTTTCATTTGTGTCAAAACAGATTTTTGACAAAATGTACTGGGTTTTTTTCTTCCACATCTGTGTATTTTCTTTCAATATAACTTTTGTTAAAAAATTAAAAAAATTAAAATCAGCTCTCTAATGAAATTGATCTTTACTGTAGATAGCGTGAAAAAATATTACAACTTCGCAATTATTTCCCATTTCATACTTGAAATAACTTAAAAATTGCACTCACACCCCCTCCCCATCTGGCTATAAATATGAATTAAGAAAGCAATAAAACAAACTCATAGTTTGTTTTCCAAAAAAAGAACAGTAGAGAGCAATTCTGAAACCCAGGAGATGTGCTGGGAGCCAGAATAGCAGCCATGTTTTATCAGCCACTGTCACTGAGAAAGGGGACAGTAGCTGCACACATGAAGGACAGGAAGGATGGTTTAGATATAAGAATAAATTGACTCTAGAAATTAGTATATCTGTATGAGCTGTACAATAGTTTACATTTCATAAATGCAGAAAATCTGAGTGGTGAGCCAGACCAGATGCCATCCATAGGTCCTTCTCAAACTATGTTATTTTTTGAATTCTACAGAAGTTTCAGAACAGCCTATTCCCAGGACAGTCTCCTCCATACCTTCTAACATTTAGTCCATGTTTTGATTTCAAAACCTCAGATACAGTCTGATTTTAAACACTGGTAAGAAACAAACAAAAAACCCACTCCAACAGAAATTCTTTTACTTTAGGTCAAAAGTATCCATATTGGTTTTTTTTTCTGCAGTTCTCCAAACTGATAGGTGCATTATCACACAACTACTAATAAAACTTCTTTACTGATCAGATTTCAAACTTCTGAATGAGAAAAGAAACCAAATTATTCTCATTACCAAAAAATAAGATTTCTCCAAGAAAGCAAAGAGATAGTCAAGGGGCAACATATGCAACAGACTTTTGATTTTTGCTTGGGTCAGTACAGCAACCTTTGCAAGCACCTGAAACAAATGGTATAAAACTTGGTATCTAATATAAATACTTGCTAACAAAATTTTAAAAACTCAGTGGGAGCCTTTATGGGATTTTTTTGCTGGTAACAGATTCTGACAACTTGCAGGTGTATACTTCATTCATTTTCTGCTCAGAGAAAAACCTGTTGGGCTTTCTAAGATGATGGAAGTGTTCATTGCTGTCTACAGCTAGTTTTAACTATTCCAGTTAACCCTCTTCCCAAACTTACAAGGCTTCCAGCTGACAGTTCCATTATATGAAACATCAGCTGTGGGTGACTTTGAATGATGCCACTGATCAGTGACCTCAAGAAATCACATCTACAAGACTCAAGTGGCCAGATTTGCAATATAAAAGGAGTCAGAAGTCAAGCTACTCTTTTCAGTAATGAGGGATTCATTTCTTCTCAAAAGAACTGCAAAAATTGGATAGATACAAACACAAATTCAGTGCCAAGATCACGGACTCCCAGCTGTTCGGAGTTTACAGGAGGGCTGGTATCTTCAAAACCTGTAACAGTGCATCTTGAGTTTGCCAGGGAGAGTTCATCTTTAAGACATGTATTTTAAATGGCAATAGACTGACCTCAGCTTACTAAAATGATCCTTAAAAATAACCTTACAAAGGTGTTGCAGAGCTTGTTACCTAATATGAATTACACACTTTACACGGCTTAAACAACACTCTATAGAAGGACAAAGTATAAAATGAGTTGAAAATTCTGCAGTACTGGAAAGTAGAGAATTGTACATCACAAAAAACGGGATTTCAGCTCATTTTCTCCATGCATTTAAGGAAAAAGGCAGCTACCTTATAAAAATGCACAGGGGAGAAACAGTTACTCTTCATTACTGCTCTCAAAAAGATAAAAACCCATGGTTATTTTGGACACTTAGTACAATACACTGAAGACCAAGAACTAACAAAGTCCAAGCTTCCTTTTCTAGAGCTGGGAATGTGACCACAAACGAACACAAAGTAGCCCTGTATTAGAAAAAAGCAATCCAAAAGCCTCTGAAAGCTCCCATTTGTAAACAAAGCCCCAAGGCTCAAGGGACAGACAGAGGTGAACACAAGACCACATTCAAAGCAAAGTCTGAATCCAGAGTGGCTCTTTCCAGCTTTCTTTCAAAACCCACAACCTGCAGAGCCTGAGGTGAGGTAAACCCCTCCACTGTCCTCTCTCCACGTGCACCTTCCAAAACCATCACAACCGTTTTGATTCCCAGAAAGGAACCCTTTCACTTCCCTAGGCTTAAATTTTGGTCCAATTAAACACACACAGGCTCCTGTGCTTTGTTCAGGCATCTGCCAGCCAAATTGCAAGTTTCTTATCAACACTGCCACTCCCCAGAGACACACAAATGCTTCAAAGCCCAGAACACAAGAACCAAGATAAGGTGAAAAAGGAGCCTTCCCTTCTGGGGCCCACCCAGTCAATCTCCTACTCAGAGCATCCAAAATACAGCTCTCGCATATTCAATTCAGTGAGCCTGAGCCACCTGTTGCACAGATACTTTGGGTGAGATGCTGAAGACTGAAGTCAAGAGCCTAAGGATGCCTCTTCTCATGATCAGTTCATCCAGCTACATCTGCATGCTGAACAGGGCAGTTCTCTGGCCCTACACAACCAAACCATGTTCAGCTGGGGCTGTCCTACTCCCTGCTGCCATCCAGTACAAATCTCAGAGGGCTGTGGGGCAACTCAAACCACTCAGATGATCTGCCAGAAACTTCTGGGCTTTTTGACCACTGAAATGATCTGACTCTGACACTGCTGAGTCCCTACACATTGCTGGGAAGACCAAGGACAAGGTTAGGACTCCATATTTCTGCTACAGCCCTAAGTCAGGCTAAATTTGATGCGGAAACGTGCAGAGGTCTCCTACGTACTGAAGGAAAATAAGGCTTCCAGAGACCCACTTAAAGCATTTCAGAAGCAGGATGACAACCCCTAATAATCTTTTTAGCTATTCAAAGTAATCTGACAGGAGGAAAACATCTCTCATCTTTCCTGAGGGCTGTGATTCATCTCATTTTGGTCAAATACACAGCCCTCAGGAAAGGCCTGTTTCTATTTGTTGCCCAGAAGTAGGAGATGATGAGCTCACCTTCTCATTCCATATTCTGAATGCCTGAAGATACGTAGGATGATTTCTCACTGAAGATTTTTAACTGAATTCCAACTGGCTGAAAAAGGATAGTGACATATCTAAAGGGGAATATGGACAGAAGCAGAAGATCATTTCCAGCTTCCTCTTCACTAAACTGAAATCCTCGTTCTCAACTATCTCCCTCTACTTGGTTTATCAATCTTTCTACTTCACAGAAAGCCAACTACTATTATTACTGCATGGAAGACAAATACTGCATAGAGATCTGTAAAGTATTTTTAAAATAGGGAGTGTATGAAGGATCTTGAGGCCGTGTGACACATGAAGAGCTTCAATAATTTAAAAGCAACAGTCCACAAACTAATTTTTAGCATTCCACTATGCTGCACTAGCACTTAGAGACATTTACAGAATCACAGAATGGCTTGGAAGGGACTTCAAGATGGTCATCTAGTTTCACCCCCACTGCCATGGGCAGGGATACCTCACACTATCCCAGGCTGCTCAGAGATCCAGCCTGGCCCTGAACGCTTCCAGGGATGGGGCATCCACAGCTTCTCTGGGCAACCTGTGCCAGTGCCTCACCACCCTCACAGGGAAGAATTCCTTCCTAATCTAAACCTTCTCTGTTTCAGTCCAAATCCATTCCCCCTTGTCCTGTCACCACATGTCCCTGTAAAGTATCTCTCTCTGTTCTCTTTGGAGGGCTTCCTTCAGGTACTGGAAGGCCACAATTAGGTCACCCCTAAGCCATCCCTTCTCCAGGCTGAATAAACTCAATTCTCTCAGCCTTTCCTCATATGAGAGTTGCTCCATCCCTCCCATCATCTTGGTGGCCTCTCCTGTACTCGCTCCAACAGGTCATGTCCTTTGTGCAGTAAAAATACAGTATTGTTAAAAGTATTGAACTAATACACTGAGCAGGATATCAGCTCTGTTACCTGGCAGTGATACATCAGTTTGGGGAGTTTTGCTGGGTTTTGGACTAACTGCTTGGGAGTTTATTAATAGCATGACTAGACTACATGAAACCTTCAATGTACAAGAAATAATTGTCTGCAACAGAGAACTAACTCATTAGACAAGATAGAACATTGAAATGCAGGCAGCTAAGAACCCTTCCAACCACAAAATTGGGTTAATCAGATAGGGTTTTCTAATTGGAAACAGAAAGCAGTAACCTTTCTGTTGGGCTGTGAGTTCTTTTCACACACCAGCTCAACCATTGAAGTTTCCAACAAACTGTTATTTGAAAATTTCATTTCCATATTTTAAGAAACAGAAATGAAAATGCAGCAGAAAACTTCAGCAAAGTAAAACAAAAATCACTTCAAAACAGGAATTATTTTTAAAAATGTAATTAATTAAACCAAATGTGGTTTCCACTGCAAATGCCAAACACTAATTTTTGGGAGCCTCTGAAGGAAAGACAGCAGGCCAAATGTGTCACTTAAAGCCTGAAGGATTCTAAACTAATGTGTACCAGCAATGCAAGGAAGTCAGGACTGCCCAAGCAAGTGACCTTTTTGCTGTGTCTGTTCACAGACAGCAGCTATAGATCAGCAGTGCTCTCCAGCATTTTGACAACTTTTGCCTTAAATCTTCTGATTTAGTTGTGTTCAGGAATCCTTGTTGTTTCCACATAAAAACATTCTCCAGAGAACACCATGTTAAACATTCTTGGAAACACAGAAAGGTAGTCTTTAATTAATACTTAACAGATACTGAAACATTTCTTCACACGAGAGCCTGAATAATCAATCATATATAGCAACAAATCATCTTTGCATTTGAAAATTACACAGAATTCATGTGGGAAAGAAAAATGGGTTATTTCACCAGATGAATGATAATGAACTATTCTATCTTGGATATGTAAACTGTAAGCACTGAGTGACCACCTAATTTTTTAACCAACCCAGCAACAGTTTACAGCAGCTCTCTGATGGAACGAAGGCATGGATTCAAACCACAAGGTTACATATTTAGCTACAAGCTTTCCTTTGCCCACCCACACAGCAGTTCAGCACCGGACAAAGAGGCAGATCTCGTGATTACAAATTCCTTCACTCTTCCACCAACAGAGCTCTCTTCCATGGTGCCACATAAGAAACCTTTAAATAATTGCATTATAAATAAGTGACTTCCTTTTGAAATAACTTCAGTGTGAAATCCAACAGCTGTTCTGTTTGCTGCTCCATTCTAAGGCTCAGTGAACTTTGGGTATGTCAGCTCTGGAAACAAAATCCATCAAGAACAACAAAAAACTGTAAACACACAATCTCTTCTTAACCTCCCTTCTGCTGCTGCAGTCTGACTGAAAGCTCTCACTGCATTCCTGTAAGCTTTCTCTTACCAATTTTGTTTTTCCATGCCATTAGTATGTGAGTCCTGAAGAGAAATGGAGTCTTACTAGCCATGAAATCTGGATTCTGGAAATCAGTGTAGTTTGACACAGTTAGTACTGCAGACAATTCCCTATGTCTCTAGGGAGAAGGATGGGAAGTACCAACTTCCCCTGGTTAGTTTTGGGTATCAAACCAGAATATCCAGTGAGGCATCCATCTCTCCTTGACTTTTAAGAATGAGAGGTGTTGGAAGGGATGAAGCTACGGAAGATTTCTGTATCTTACAGAAAGACACATGAATGGATGGAGCACTCATTTCGTAACTGTGCACAGCAAAAACTTCCAAACTCAATAGACTGCTACCAAAAACAGGAGCTTAAAGTACTGAAAATTAAGACAAATGAAAAGTAAAAGATGGCAGAAAAGAAAATACTTTCCCCTGGTGATTATTATGTTATTAAATCTTCATAAAGGCTGTCCCATTCCCAGCCCCCAGAGCTTTTTTTCTCTCAATGTCACCCTGATTACAGAAAAATCTCTATTAAGACAGACTTCAAAATTCAGAATTCCTGCTAGTTATCTATTCTTCAAAGACTATTATCAATGAATTTCAAATCTCTCTGATCAAAGAGCCAGAAATTTACTTCCAGTATCCTGAAAATATAGATGATTGCCTATCAACACTAAGATCTGAAGAACAGATGCAATGTACTGAGGAAATTTCACTGCAGTAATCAAAAACAAAATAAAAAATTATGGAATCACATCAACTATAAACAAACTTGAAATTCTGATCAACCACAGGGCTTAACATAATTGCAAGCAAGCAACTGTCAGATGCCACCAAGCCTGAGTTTAGGAATTAACAGTCTAATAGGGAATGCCAAAAAGTATGTATTTTTGACAATTATGAACTTGAGTGCAGGTCTTTATTATTACACTTTGGTATTTCTTACAAGAACTGAAAAGCAGCACCAACACCCAGCAAAAACACACCAAACTGCTGTCTGTAGAGTTCTTGAACTCATGTGCTCGTATCAAAGGAGCACTGATGACTGGGGAAGCAAAGGAGTTCAAAGTGCTAGGTTTGTGACTTCATAGGCTACAGGACACACCTATCCTCTGCCTGATAACTACAGAAGTGAGTGTCTCACAAATTCTGCAGAAATGCAGTACATGGTGATCTGGGGAGCAATGTCAAGAGAGATGCAAGTTTGGCTCTCTGGGTTTATACTGACACATCCAGTCAGCCTTTGCCCAAAACCAGCCTGTAGCCTAGAAAAAGTACAAGATTAGGACACACTTTATTCTCATCCTCTTGCCTCAAGGCCAGTTGTTTGAGCACTGGAAATACACACAACCACCATGTACTTTTAACAAAATTAGATTGCAAGTACTTTTATTGATGCCTTTGGCAACTATCATCATGCGAGACTCTAAGGCTGTTCCTTTCACAGTGCTGTTCTGCCTGTGCAGAGGAAAAGCCAACACCTCCAAGGGAGCAAAAAACAGCTGACGTTACCAGAGAAAAATCCTTACCACTGGTCCTCTGTTGCATCATGTGTGACGTACACTCAGATTAAAACCTAAATGCTGCTTACAGAAAATTCATCAGCATTTTCAAAGTTGTGTCCTTATTAGAAAGGTTTGAAACTACCCTGGGAGAAAGTATCAGATCTGCAGCGGCACTCCAGAACTAGTAGCTTGGCTTCACAGAAGAGAGGCTTAAGGGAAGAGCACTAAATCTCTCAAAATCCTCCAAAATTCAACAGCCTTTCATAATGACATTGTTTCTTATTTCTTGATAAGGATTTACACAAATAAGTTTTAGTCTAAAAGCTGATTGACACTTGTGTTTCCAATCAGCCTATTTCAAGCTGAATACCTAAGTACATTGGGATCCTCATGCACAGTCTTGTTGTTAAGAGATTATTCAAACATCCTTTCAGGCTGTACTCCCACAATAGTCCTGTTTACTGACTCTATGCTAAAAGATGAAAAATTTTGAAATAAAGAACATGTTAAAAACCTCCAGCGCCAGACAAGTTGCTCTAAGTATTTTTGTAGTGATTGATCATTTTTCATATGCTGATTTTTTTAACATTTGCCATAAACCTCCTGCCACATTCACAAAATTCTATGTTCAGATTTGAGAAACTACAGGGGAAAGAGAAATTGTATGGGTATATTAAAAAAAAAGTATATATGTATACATATATGCATATCCTAGTAGCTCTGAGGAATCCTTTTAGTGTCAAGCATTCCTTGCAGGTTCTATCAGAGAAACAATCCCAGAAGAAAAAAAAAAATCCAAGTAGTTTCATTTCATTTCTTTGGAAACATACATTTATTCATTACACAATCAGTTTATTGAGTGCTTAGGGAGGTGCAAGATTCATAAACAAGCAGCTTCACAGTATGTTTGCTATTTGTCCTCTGTCTCTTCAGTGTGACTCAGTGATAAATTAAAAAAAAAAAAAATCATCCAAAGGAAAAACATAGTCTGTATTTTCATTCAGCTTTTAGCTTTTCTGCTGAAACTGATGACAGTTGAGGAAATTGCTTCTCTTATGTGGATTTTTATCTACTGTATGCTACATGGCTAAGAAATAAATCTACACTGGCTCCTCTAGTCTGTCCAACTCAACCTGAGCTGCTAAGGAAATTCTCAGACCACCAGAATCAAGACACTTTAATTAACTGTCTCAGCCCTCCAAGAGTTCATAGCTGCTAAAAATCTTGTTATTTGACTCTAGAACTACTTGGGAACTGGAGATATTAGGATTTCATATACATTTCTGATAAGAAAATCAGCTTAGTTATTAAAAGATGCAAATGAGAAGTCAGTGACAGCTGCTTCTGTCGATACCCCATGTGAATGATTTCTTTGTTTTAGTTTGTAGAAGTCATCTGAGAGCCCTGAGTGGAAGCAAGGAATCTTTTTATGGCAGAAGATTAATACTGAAACATTTAACCATTAAATCATATAGTTAGGGGAAATAATTAGCACTTCACAGACACGTCAAGCTACATATCAAAGGCAGTTTATGAACTATTTTACAACATTTTGTTTGAGAGAATGGGATGTACCAGGATAAAGACAATAATCACATTTTATTTCCATGCTTAGGAAAAGCTAAAAAAAGGACCATGAAATAAGGCTTCAATGAGGGTCTAACACTGGAGGATTTACCTCTGCGTTATCCAGACAAACAGTCTATTAAATGTCACTGAGAAATGGTCTTCTGAAATTGTTCGAAGATTCAACCAGTGGACAAAATATACTGTTTCACATGTGGATGATTTTTCAGTGATGCAAATGTAGGTCTAAACAGTCAAGGAATGTTACCACATCAAAAACCCAAGCAGTGTTGAGAGGGAGCAGAGCTCTGTGCTCACATGCCAAAGCCCTGAACAGAAAAGCTAACATTTATACAGATCATGGCAGCACTCAGAGATATGGCAGGAGCCTGAGGCAGTTAATATTCTTGCCTGGCATGCTGCCAAACCAGGCCCAATGCAAGCTCCTTTCCCCAAGTTACCACACCTTTACATACATTTGTTACTCAAACCCTATATGCCACACGGTGGGGATTAAATGTCCTAAATGGGCCACCGATACAGGAAAGCCAGGAAATACACTGCGAGACAGCCTGACAACATCCTTCCACATGCACACCAAAATAGCTGGACAATCCATATTTAAAATAACATCCAGATTGGGGCATTTTTCCAATTTACATTCTGTAGAACCAATTTTAATTCTGCAACAACATATAAAATGAGTATGTCCCTCCCCACAAATTTAGGCCTTACCTACTTTCAAGTATTGAAGAAAGCCCCCCCAAAAATTAAGAGAAGCTGGCAATTTTCAAACTTTTTTTCTCAGTATTTGTAAACAATTGTAATGGTTTAGGTTCGCCAATTTGAATTTCCTAGCTAATGCATCACATAGTGTAGTAGTTTTTGTGCTGGCCAATCACAGGTGCACTCACTGGGGTGTACTTACTCATTTCTTCCTGTGAGATGGCATTAGGAGAAAGGCAAAACAGGCTCACAACTTAAAAGGGTATAAAGAGAGGTTTATTGACAGTAACTAAAAGGAAGAAAAATGAGAAAAACAAACAAACAAACAACCTTCAGAACCTTCCCCTCCCCATAACCTTTTTCTTTCCCACTGTCAATGTAAAGAAACAAAACTCACTATTTTCAGTCAGTTTACCACCTTTAAAATAGTCTTTCATCAGTTCACTTGGGGAGAGAAGTCCCTCTTGCAAATTGTCATGGAGACTTTCCACAAGAAAAAAAAAAAAAATAGTTCTCTTGTGATTTTCAACTCTCACGAATAGCAGCTGCCCGGAGAAACCTGCAATCATAGAAGTCCCTCCCATTTTCACACAGCCTTCCCACAGCTGTGTGTATGGGCCATGTCAGCTTATGGGGTACCAGTTTAAAGGTGAACTATTCCAAAGCAAAAGTTCTCTGCATCTATTTTCAACTCATCTTCATCACTGGGAGCAGAAGTCATCTCCTTTGTCTCTGCGAGCACAGAATCCTCATCACTCTTCTCTTTCACTCTCTCCCTCTATTTGTTCAAAGTTCTCACAGAATTACATAGGGGCCTTTGCTAAGTAAAGAGCCACCTCCCCATAGTTCTTTCATGCGTTACAGGGAAAAGGAAGTCTTTCTCCATAGCCTTGCAAGAAGATTTCAGCCTCAAGATTTCAGCCTCAAGCATTTCCTCATCCTTCTTCTCTAGAATTAATCTTTTTCATCAATGACTCAGTATATCATGTTGTCTCTTTACATTCTGGCATTTTTAGTCCTTTCTCTCTCTCTCAGGAAGGGTTGAAGCACTGAGAGGGTTAAAATCTCGCCCAGGGCCTGCAGATGGCCACCTGACCCCGGCGGGCTCCAAGAGCTGCGGCAGGAGCCAGGATCGGCCACGCTGGGGGAAGAGCCAGGATCTCAGCCGCTTGGAACACCACGGGAGCAGGGCTGAGGCTGATGGAGTCTCTTCTCCTGCCCAGCACCCACGTGGCCAGGCCAGGGCCGGCTCTGCCGGGCTGCGCGGGCTGGGCCTGGCCCTGCAGCAGGGCCACCCAGCCCGGCCTGACTTCCCCCCTGTTACCTCTTTCCCGGCCAGAAATCAAGACAGCTTTTCCCGGGATTTCTTCGTTTTTAACATGGGTGTTTGCAGAAGCGTATGAACTTTCTCAATGGTGTAACAAAGTGTCAATCCTCAAAGCTAATTACTGATTGGTTGTTTTTGTCAGACATGGGGGAAGCTTCTAAGAGCTTCCCCTGCACTACTTCCAAAAGTGCCCCCCTGGGCAAAAACCACCACAACAATTGAAAAGACGTTTAACACAACTTCCTGCTCAAACTTACATCTGTTTGCCTTAGTTGCAATACCTTTCATTTATATTTTTGTTACTCTATTTTTACTGTATTTTGTTGTTGTGAGGGTTTCTACTGTATTTTTTGTGCACTGCAAAATCTTCTCTCTTGGCTTCTTGCAATGTCTTTGTCAAAAATTCTATGTTGCCACTCACCCAGCATCATTATACCTACCTAAGCTTTAATGAAAAATCAGGCCTGCTTGTAGGAGTCATTCATCTTTATCCCTAAAATTGTATCTGGCTGTCATCTCCAAAAATTTCTGTGCAGCATTAAAAATAATGCAGTATCACAGTAACAGGGAAATTACTTTTTTTCCCTAAATGCCTCATTACTGATATTGCTAGTATTGTATATCTGCATCTGATACAAAAGGTATCTCAAGGGTAGTTTTAGGAACCCAAGCGATAAATAATTTTGTCCTCATTTATCTAACAAGAAACTCACACAGATTTCCATATTCATAAGCCATTAAAAGTATTACCAAATGCCATATTCTTTGATTGCCTCATGGTAATAGAAGTCATCATCGGAGGTGTCCAGAAACTTCCATTATCAAAGGCAATAAGAATGCTTCCCATCTCCCCAGCCACCTGAAGCATTACAGCAGCAAGTTTACTTCCTGCAAGGCAGGGCCTGTGAAAGGGGAATGAAATCCCTCCAGTTTAATTAAATGCACCAAATGTTGCCTTTATTTAATAATCACTAAAATAATAATAGGCTAAACAACGAAGTGCTGGTAACTACTTGTGTATCAGTAGCAACAATGCTGTAAAGGGAAAGACTGGAGATTTAGTCTTGATTTTCACACCACACTTGCCTGCTTTCAGAATGAGAACTGATCCTCCCAATCTACTGTTTGTTATCTCAGCACGTAAAGCTGAGCAGTGGAACGGATTCACAACGTTTACTCTGCTGTACTACTTTTACAACCTATTCCCCCACATGCACAGATACGAAGACAGACACAGCCTTCAGCCTGCGTTTGAACAGCGCAGCTCTGACAGGGTGATTATCTTGCACAGGCACATACAAAGAGATATTTCTTTCATGACTCTGCTGTGCAGTGCTCTAGCAATTGAGGATGGCAATACCTGCATCCATCCTCTGCACTCCAGCCTATGGCTCCTGGAAAATCTCGGGCCTAACAGTCCAGTTTAAACTCCTAGAATACACTGAACAGCAGTAAAGAACACTCTTCTATGACAAGCTCATTAAGCAAAGTTTGAAAGACTAAGATTGGAAATTAATATCACAAATTCTTTTAAACCAAGCAGTTAAGGAAATCTGGGCACATCTGAAGGTTCTTCCAAGGGAGGCAGTTCTTTTTCACATATCACAGCCCTTTGCTTACATCAGATGTCCAAGACCATTATTCCATTCTTGAAACACACCAAAACAGAATAAAAAAACTGCTTAAGATGCTTCAAAATTATCTATCCTACTCATATACTCTATTGCAGATATACTACAGGGCACCATAACCTACTGGAAAGTCCTATGCTTTTTAGTTATTCCACAGTATAGTAAAATTGTGACAAATACAAAAGGTGCACAGGTACATATGAACACGAATAAGTCTTCAGTAGTATATAACCATCATTTAAACACCACAGAGCAATCCTTTTCCTTTTAATAAAAACATCATTTTATTTCACCAAAACTACTTAAAGAGAATTTAGAATACTTGGAGTTAATGTACCCTAGCACTATATTTCTTTCAGAATTTCTATTGCACACTTAATAAACAACACATAAAAATCATCTGTATACAGCAAACAATATATTTCTATTACAGAAAAGAAGAAACAGAGAAAGGAAAGACTGAATGGGTGTGCTAAAGTGTGTGACAACTGATGTAAAAACTATCCAGATAATTTAACTACTAAACTCCCAAACTGAAAAAATAAGCATGTCCTCTCTTATGGGGAATGGACTTTTAGCTATATAATATTAGGAAAAATGCATACTTTGTAAGTATTAGCTACACCTGGTATGTATTCAGTCAATGGATTCATTGTTTTTCAGAGAAATCACCTCAACAATTACACTAAGTTAAAAAGCCTGACAAAACAGAAACTGGACTGGGCAACATGGTCTGTACCTCAGACTCAGAAGAGAGAAAACCTGTCAAAAACTAAAAAGTATTTGAATCCCACAAAGAGACCAATTTTTAAGAGTCCTTATATGAGGCAACCTAAGAAAGCAATGACCAAAGCCTTGAATTGACAGCAAAGGCAGAGCAAGGCTAAGGGAAGCTCATGAGAATGTCTCAGTATCTCATGCTATCGCTCTGTCTCCTCCACATCACTGCTATTGCTGTATGTTATGGGCCACAACAGAAACATAAAAATAAACCTTCTAATTGCCTATTCATTTCACAGTTGGCAGCTTGCACACAGTCAATAGATGTCCTTAAAATTCTAAATTCAGACAGTAAAACTCTTAGTTTAACATAATCTGTTAAAAAATAAGTTACAACTAAAATTAGGCTGGTAAATCTACATATAGCTCTCAGAGCATGACATTCCCTAATTTACTAATTTGGAAGGAGAGCCATGGGGTGCTGTCAATGGCACTTGCCAAGTGCTCATTATTTCTCAAAATACCTGTCTGAGGTATCTCAAGAGATAGCGATGGGCCTTTCAGGTGCATTTCAAGTTCTGTGCCTTTTCTCACTTCCACCTTAGTTGCTTTACAATATAACCACAAGACAGGTTCTGTAAGTACTTTCTTTACTCCCTCCTTTGGTTAATTTCCCCCAAACCCACTCTATAGGAGTTGACCCTGTAAAACGTAATTTATTCCCTCCTAAATCCTAATGCACTAGTATAAACTGATGCAATTTGTGAATAGTATCCAAGCCCTGGAAACAGCTTAAATTTCCAAGTTCAAGTTACAATGCCTTGAATTCTGCTTCTTTATTCCATATAAGAACATATCACAACATATCAGAAGTCATTAGCTATGGTCACAAGAAGGTCCCTAAATATTTTCCCATGCTGGGTTCCAAGTACAAAAAAAGCAAAGACAATGTAAGATCAGATTCAAAATATCTATGATGAGAAGGTTTTAACAATACAAGGTATTTTATTATTTAATTTAGAACTATTATTCTGCCCTTATTGATAAGAAAAGGCATATTTGAAACTCCCTAAAAAGTTGTATTATCCTTTAAAGAAGTGTTTTATCATTATTGATTCACCAGCTCTCAGGAGCCCTATATCACTGACGTACTGATGCTTTTCAGACATTCACTCAGTGAGGATGACTTTGATTCACGGAAACATTTTCACATTTATGCTTAGGGGTGGGGGAGAGAAAGCAGGATGATGGGGAGGCACAGTCATTATATGAGAAATACCACAGGCAAGGGGCAACCCCAGTACTTGCACCTTTTTCATCTGTTTGCCTTTGTTACCACATCAGCAAGGCCACAGCCTAAGTTGGAGATGGTTTTTTGTTAAGCTTTCCAGTTAGGAACCACACAATAACAAAACACCTTTCCACAGACTTCACAAAAAATACTTTGGATAATTTTCCTAAATAATCTTTCTTATTTTTTTGGATGTATCCTGTAATTTTCTTAGGCACACGGATTCACAGGAATGTCAGCTTTTTAAAGGGAAGGGGGAGGGGAAGAAAAATTTTGATTAGGAAAAGTCTTAACATTATACCTCACAAACAGTATTTCAGGACTCCATGTTCCCACTATGCCCTTGAAGCTGAGTACCCGGAAAAATCCCATCTCCCTTTATGAATAACATTGTACACGCTTGCCATGTAACCCTCCAAGCAGCCACTGATTCGAATGACTCAGTCATTCTGAGCACCCTTTTCCCATGGTCCCTGCAGTAAGACCATCAACTTGGAACCTTTAGTCTGAGCTCACAGTACTCATCCCCCCAAACACACCTGTGTGTCTATCACCTACAACACATGGCGAAACCAGAGCATGAGAACCATCACAGCTAAACTCCTGGTGGAATAAGGGACTTTTGGAGCAGGATTTCTGTTAAGAAAGGTTACTGAATGGTTTTCTCATACAAAAAAAGAAGAGGAAAACAGCCTTACGATTTACTGCATATCCAAGAAGAAAGCTGTAACTACCTTCGTGGAACACATTCTATCAAAGTGTTTTGCTCTGAAGTAATAATGGCTATTGTGAAAACCTGGCTCTGGGAGGGGCCAGAACAGAGCTGTAGAGCACCACTGAAGTGAGTTTTATGCCTGAATGTTGATGCACATTATGAAGCCATCTGGCTGTCTGGAGTGTGGAAGAAGCAGGTCAAGCTATTGGACACAAACATCAATGCATTGCTGGAATACTCTACACAGAAAAGCGGTTGGGAACATAAGCACTTGATATTCAAGAGACTGAGCTCATATACAGGAGGAACAGGGAAGAACAAGTATGAGTCAAGCTGTTAAGCTTTGAATTTGCTCCCCTTAAGGTAGAACAGCACCACAACTGTAACATAATCAATTACATAGTAAATATAAATATTTATCCTTAACTATACTATTTAATATTTCAATCATCTATTTTTAAAGCATTTTGACAACTAAAATACACCAGATTCCTGCAATTCTGATTTACTTTTAGCAAATACCAGATGATGCAGCCAGCACTATCACAGGCATGCAAAATCCAGAGGACAAGATCCGAGGATGCCTAGTGCTACTACATTTTCCCAAAGATGATTCATACCTAATATGGCCAGAGGTTTCACACCATTTGAGCAGGTATTCTGGCATTCATCCTTATGATACACATTGCTGTAGCAGCACAACCCAGGCTATAAACATTTCTTTTTGCAACTACTGCACTCATCTCCTTTTCCACCAGGAGCTCAAAACTCCTGGTGGAGTTCAAAAATGGAAAAACTAATTTACAATAAAGGAAATGGATGAACTTTTTGATGTTGATGCAACAGTAATCTTCAGACACAAAAAAATCCCCAACCAAAAATAAAATAAAATAAAATAAAATAAACCAAAAAACCACAAAACCACTGGACTCTCAGTTGTCCTTCAACCCCATGTCTGAGAATATAGCATCAAGGATGAGAAGCAGGGAAAACAAGATGAACAGCCCTGTTTAAGATGATAGTCATATTCTTTCTGAGTAAGAGTCATTTACTGCATAGAATGCTTAGATTTTGGACTGTTAGCAACCAAACAGAATGAAATCTCTTGAATTTGTTTCTAAGCCCACTGTTTACTTCAATTTTTGTTAATCTGTAACTCCATTTTGACTATGATACTGGCTGTTAATGGAAATGCTGGGTTTTGGTCTCATGAAGCATGACCAAAAAAAAAAAAAAAGCTGGTTCTCAGGGTCATGCATAAGAAAGGGGAAGATCGAATCTTGTCCAGCACACATGAAAACTGTTTCCTGATTGCACCAATATATCCAATTATGCGCACATATCAATTATACAGATTTTTACTCCGCCCCAATGACCGTTCTTACCTGTAAGAAACAAAGCAACAGCCCTGAGAGAAAAACACAAACAAAGGGTGAGGGGGGAGATGAATTATTTCATCTAAAAGAAAATTTTGGTACAGCTGGATGTTGATGAGAAATCCTAAGACCATTAAGAACATGTTTTTTTCCACTGAGATGTTGTGATCTTACAGTTAACATTATGCAAATAAAGTATGACTAACAGCATAAAGCTCTGGCTGCATCAATTAATACAATTAATGACAGCATTGTTACTCAAATAAATCACAGCATGAATGAGAACAGAACACTGTTTTAACAAAAACCCCACAGCTGACTCTCCACATCCTAGGTGAGAGAGAATCACCCACCAAATGTCAAACACATCTAGATTTTAGGAAAGTGGAGATCTATATCTAAGTTTTCTGATTAGTCATTTTGCCTTAAGAAAAATTTCATATAAATCTGTATTTATTCCAAAGATACAGTTCCAGAACTTCAACCTGCACCTTTAGCTCTCAAATGCTGACATTATGAATAAAAGCTACCTAGCTGTATAGGAGAAAAATAGAAGCACCTTCACATGCTTTTGGTTTTCCTCTATAATAGCAGGTTTTTCTGTTGCTCAATGAACTGCATGCCAAGCTGTCTGTAAACTGAGATTCTCTACTTATTTTGATATGCAAAGGCTGTAGGGAGAAGTGTATCAAATGCTTTTCTGACCCCCATTCAATTGCCCCAAATTACAGAATGCATGCAGTCATATGTCATGTAACAGGTTAAAAGATAATTGGCAGTCAGTTCAATTTTAAAAAACAGCATGGGAAAGCAAAGAGAATGTAATTTTAAAGGTTCCATGCTAATCACAACTGAATGAATGAAGGATTTGTGTACCAAGATACCCAATGAACCCCTCTAATTTGGGAGAGTGTCAGTCTAGTTCTTCCTATGGCCATCCTCACCGACCAATATTTGGCTACCAAAGTTCAAGTCAATTTCACAGATTTTCTTTAAATATCAGACAGACACAAACAGAAACTGCAACTACCCCTCATCTTAAACAGGTTTGAAAAGAAGCAAATATGCAAGTTTTACACAGTTGCTCCCAGTACCCTCTTGAACAACTTCCACAGCAACTGTTCTTATACCCACCAGCTGAGATGGGTGGGAGAAAGCATCACCTGTTTGGGTGGAGAGACAAATCCCAGTTAGCTTTCCTGACTCCTTGGAAGCATCTACCTTAGTCTTCTCTCTGCTAGCATAACCATACAACTTTCCAGAACTCAGGGTCAGCAGATTCAGTGAAATATTTCTGCATAGCCCTGTGCACTCTGCAACAGAAAACCCTTTTCAAAACCAACATAACCTTAATTTTGTAGTTGAAGCAAAGCCTTCTCACATAACTATAGACTGTTTTCTTTCAGGTGAAGGATGGACTGCTGATGTTTTATTTCCTGAGAATACTACAGGCATGTCAGAAAATGCCTGTAGTCTACCGCAACTAGAAGAAACTCTCAAAAGCATTTGGGTTTGCTGTGTATCTTTGGGCATTTTCTTATTTTGACATTATCTATTAAAGATACTCAAATACTTATTAGATAGCAGCTTACATTAAACATTATTTCCTCCCACCTTACTTTGTACCTAACTGCCAACTAGTAACACAAACTCAAGAAGTAAACTAGGGAAGTACCAAATTTTCTTGGATTATAGACTAGTTCCCAATACTTCAGTGAATTTCGAGATTTTCTGCTGAGCAGAGCATAAAGAACATATGCACACACAGAAGAAGTTGCAACAATGGTGTATCATATAAACAAGTTTATATGATACACCTGAAACATACCCCAGCAAATGAATAGGCATGTATTAAAAAAGAGAAGTTTAACACTACACTATTACTCTGGATAGTTATTGTATTAGAGCAATCAGAGTCTTAAAAGCATTCACATGACAAATACACTCAGAGGCGTCTGATACCCTAAACAATGATAAATTTTTTTAATATTCAGTATAGCAAGGATTACAATCATCTGTACTTGGGCTCAAAGTTAATTCTCTGTGCAAACTGGAGTCTGAGGGGAAAGGAGAAGCTAATTAATATAAATTACAGAAGCGAGTGACAAGACTGTTGAGTTCTTTCCCCTTCAAGGAGACAGACATCCTGAACCAAAGAAAGTCAATTAAACACAAAAGACAATCTGAATTAATGGCTACTAGCCCTGATGCAAATGCTTGCTGAGTCAAAAAAAAAGGACAAACTGATAGGCTGCTGTATCCAGGGATGCCTTTGTTTTGTGCTTTGTAAGCAATTACAAGCAAACCTTGTCAATGCTCCACCTTAGGAGAAAGCCATGTGTGACCAAGGCAGGGTGAGAGTCTCCCCCAGGAAGAATGGACCATGTCTCTCACCCAGTCCTGCACTGGGGGGCATTTGTTCAGTTACAGAAATAATCATTTTTCAACTTGGACCAGGTGGGAAATGAGCTCTTGTTTGTCTGTGGTGCACAACCTACACCTGTGCACATGGCAGGACTTTGCAGGGTGTAGGGCACCACCAGCACAGGTGAGCTTATTGACTCAACACTCATCAGCTTCACACTGCTGGCTGCTGTAAATAAAGACCACATCTTGAGAAAGGCCGTTAATTAACTCTGTCATTTTCCCCAAATTGTTCCAGAACTCAAGATACTGACTACAGGTGTACCAAAGCTATAACTTGACTGTAAAGGGGCACAAGGTGACAGTCACAGTGGGAAAGCAGTGATAAAGGCTATTGCCCCAGAAGGAGGAAATCCCCTAACCCCCCAGCCATCTCCTAAACATGACACCATCACACAGTGCTTGCACTGTAAAAGAGTCCAGCCACACTCTTGTGGAGTTCCACTGATTAATTTAAACACTGTTGACATTTGAAAAGTAAAGGAGTCATTTCCTGTAGCAAGATCACTTCTCTTGAACCACCCAGGTCTCAACACAGTAATTCTGCACTCTTTCCTATGTATTTGCAACATATGCCACTATATAAAGCAAATATTCTCTTTCTCATTACTTAAATCAGAAAGTAAAAAGATATCTCAAAAGAGGAGGAAAAATTGTATAAAATAATAATCAGAATGGTAAAGCTGGAGTTTTGTTCAAAAAAAATTATTCTTCCTGTTCTGGTTTTGAACCTTTTAGATAATGAAATGAAAAAATATCACTGATTTTTTTTTTTTTTATGCTTATTACATGTTCTTAAAACAGTCATACTTGAATATCCATTAGCAATCAAATTATTCCTATTAAATACTTAAGCCACACACTGACATTATTATCCCTAATTTTTGTTATTTTTACACATTCACCACAGAGTTCTGTTTGCTAAGATATTGATAGCATGGTCCATAGATGAGGATGCATCCAAATCTTACTAAGGACCAGTGAGCCAAGAACATGATTCCTGGAGGCCTCAAGTCCTGGTTCAGAGCAGCAGAATGCAGATTCCTGATGCCAGCAGCTCCCATCTGCTGGACACAGTGCCGCACTGCTCCAATTCACACTCCTGTCTGCAGGTTTGGCTGTGCCTTTCTACACAACACATAGAACTTGGATCTAGAAAGCCTCCAGAGCAGTGGTGGGAAGCTCAGAAATATTTTGCCAAGTCCACTCCTTGAAGCATGAGGCAGGCTTTGAGCACAGCCTGAATTAATCCTATCAGCCCTTCCAACCTTTGCCTTCCCACAGCCCCACTCCAGCCTGGCAGCAGCAGCACACACCTGCGGCTCCTGCTGCAGCTCAAGTGAATATCCTGGCTTTGCCTCCGCAGGAAAGGAGAGGCAAAGGAGTGAGGACCCCCTCAAAGGGCAATCAGGGACAGGCAATTGCAGAGGAACACATCTTTCTCAGCAGAGCTACAGGACATTTTTCTTCCTCTTGTTGCTGTGCCAACTAATAAAAGCATGTTGATCTAACTTCAACTCATGCAATGGTTGACAGGCAAATTATTTTAAAGACAGCACAGGTGAACTTTGCTTGAAAGAAGCAAAGCTGCTGTAGGAACCATACAGACTGCAAGTAAGAAAATCAATACCTCTGCAAAAAAAAAACCCTCCAAAAACAAACCACAAAATCCACCAAAACCCAGAAAAACAAAATAAAGCATCTCACACACAACCAAAAAAAAAAAAAAACCAACAAAGTGAGTCAGGTAAAAATGCAGATGAACTATTCACTGGTTCAGTGTCAGTCACACCTGCTGTAAGAACAGTACGGTAAATCCCAAGGTCCTATTACTGCACTATATTATAGTGGTACAAAGTCTAGTGTATCGAGGGGATGCTGTACTAATCCAGAACTGTAACAGCATTATTGTAAAAAGTCTCTATATTTCCAACTGATAGTGGTCAGTACCTTTCCAATTCACAATGCCACATTTTAATTAAATTATCTTACAGTAAATACACTAAAACCTGTATTACTTGATGGCATTTCAATTTCAGCTTTCAACTTCTCAGACTTGCTTGTGAAAGGTAAGCTTGGAACACAGTGCCACCTAATGCTAAGGAACATAAAAATAGCATAAAAATAAAAACTAATAAATGTAAAAAATAATGTTGCAATTTTTTTTTACACTGATTTTCCACACCATTCTGTAATACTCAATAATAGCTTAAATAGAAGTTTAAAATGCATCTGGCAAATGACATAACAGATTTGGCAAACAGCATTGCTAGTTCAAAAACATCTTTTATGGTAGCAGGAATACCTAATTCAGGTGAGGAAGAAGTACTTGTACTTGAAAAACAAATTCCCAAACTACTGCATTCACTTCACATTGCTTGAGAGCACCAGGGAATCTGAGGATGTGTTCCAAACTAGATCTATTTCTATCAGTAAAAAATAAATGATGAAAAATAAGCTTACTTACAAATCATGATACTGAACAGCTCCAAAGAAGATGCCAAACAGTGCTGTCATTAGCCACAACTCAAAAAAAAAGGTAATTTACAGTGAAAGAGTAAACACCATTCTGTGGTGTTCTCGGTCAGCTTTGTACTATATGTGCTTTTAAATATTTTTTTTGCCAAGCTTTTATGCAGAAGAAGGAAAATGAGCAGGATCTTAATGTACAGAGAAAGAAACAAAATGAACATGCCTCTTTTAGGACAAGTCTCCAGACATCCATCAGCTTCAAGCGGTCTGAAGTGAGGGCTTTCCTCTCAAAACATTCTGGCAAGCAGCTTCCTGAGGTTGGTTCTTACACAGCAATGAGGTCTGTACACTTCTGACAAGACTAGATTTGTTTTCCAGAATCTGAACTACGTATTTAAGAGCTGACAGGCACACAAACATTACCCTGAATGAATCAAAGACAGCGCAGCAAGACAAAACTACAAAGTTCATCGCAGGTTTAATGAACATGGAAAATCAAGGAAAAGCTGCTTCTTTATAGTACAAGTAATTCACATACTAAAATCCAGCCCTGACCATTAGAGAAATTCACAATGAACTGAATTCATATATTAATGCTGCAATGTATTCATTCAAATGACATGAACAGAGAGCATCTGCATGAATTTCAGCCACTGGACATTCAACTCATCCCATTACAGATTGTGAGGAAAATCCCATTTTCACTTAAATATACAAGCACTTTTCAAAACTGCCTTCCAATAAAGAACATGTAGTAGATGACTCTCCTGCCATATCATTAAAAAAATTTCATGTTCTCTCCAAAGATACCATAACTTTTGATTTTTATCCTTCAATTCCTTATTGTATACAACAATACTCTTCTGCAAGCTGATCTGCTGAGAGGCTACATTGGAAAGGTACGGATTGCTACATTGGACGTGGACTTGCTACTTGGATTTTTCCCAGCCATCCTTCACTAAAATCCCAGAAACATAATTTCTGGGTTTTTTCAGTACTTATTACAAAGCTAACCAAACATTTAAAAAAGGAGGTATCTTGCCATGACTGCAGCCACTGTATCCTAGCCCTGTTATGTTCAATTTACACCAAAAGGCCAATTGTTCCACACAACATTAATTTTATCTCAGTTGAGAATTAGTCCTGTAATCTTCAGCAGGCCTGCTAGGGAGATCAGGAATGGATGTGGATCAAGAAGTTTCATTCTTCATTTCTTTTAACTATCATGGAATGCAGTGGTACATTAATTGAACGATGTAGATTTTCTTTATTGAGGAAAATACCAGTCTGGATTTAATCCTCTTTATTTATCTTCTCTTGTTCTGTTTGTATACTGTAAATATCATGTTGCACTAGACTCTTATTATCACAGCATCAAAGCTTTTTGGTTTGGTTCTAACACACTTTCATTAAATTCTCACACATGCACACAAAACCAGAAAGTATTTTTCAGTGAAAGAGAGCTGGCGAGGGACATTTCACAAGGGCTGGTAGTGACAGGACAAGTGGGAAGGGCATTAAACTGAAGAAGGGATGATATCGATTAGCTATTAACAAGAAATTCTTCCCTGTGAGGGTGGTGAGGCACTGGCACAGGCTGCCCAGAGAAGTTGCCCTATCCCTGGAAGTGTCCAAGGCCAGGCTGGACAAGGCTTGGAGCAACCTGGTCTGGTGGAAGGTGTCTCTGCCCATGGCAGCAGGAGTGGAACTGGATGATCTTTAAAGTCCCTTTCAATCCAAACCATTTTATGAATAAAGACAGGCACTACTTTGGAGGCTCAAGGTAAGTGCTTGCCTTCAAAACCAAACCAGCATTATAAACATCACACAAAAAACAGACGTGGCTAAACAGTGGCTAAAATACCAAGAAGTCATCTCTAACAAAACTGAAGGTTTGTCTAAAGGAAATACAAAGGATCATAAATACAGGCAGACTAGGTGTCAGAACATGGTGAAAGATAAAGAACACACAACGGTTTAAGATCAGCTTATAAGACTCATAAAACCTAGTAATATGTCATTCTTCAAAAGAAACAGAATACTTGTCTTAGGAAGTACTACTACTTAGGAATATGCAGAAATAGCTACTGTTCAAGGTATAAAAGGAGTGCTCAGGGAACACGATGTTATTACATTTAAAAAAAAACAGGTTTTGGTTAATTTTGAACTAATTTTTACAATAAGACAGATAAAAGGTATTTCCTTACAGGATTCCCTTGCAGTATAAAGCATATGAGCATTTTCCACCACCTTCTAATCAAAGGGCTGTTGGAAGACACTGTAATATAAGAGATGAGAACTTTTACGCTGAACTCTAAAAAATAACAAGCCCCTGGCACAGGTGGTACTCATCTGTGACCTTCTGGGCAAATCCATGGGCAAGAACTGCAGTGTCAACTATGCTGGGAAACCTCTGGCTTAGAAGTGCCTTACATTACACGTAAGGTTCCCATTTTGAAAACCAGTTGCAGGACAGAGAGGCAAGAACACACCAACAGATCTGACACCTATAGATGGAGAAGTGCCAGAAACTATTCTAAGCATAATCTATGAGCTCATAGATAGGTATGATATATTGGGAAAGGGTCAGCATGGATTGTGTAGAAGTCATCACACAGCACCAATCAATGGGAATTCTCTCGCAGCCATATAGTTAAGGACTACTCAGTTGACATACTATTTCAATGAAGCTACAAGAAAGTAAATTGGCATAATTGGAGGGAAGAACAGAAGGAAGTATTTACATGACTAAATAACTAGTTTTCATTTATAAGGAGCTGTAAGTAAAAAACCCAGAGTAAATAAGTAAAAAGGATTTTCAGTTTCCTTTTTTTTTTTTTTTCTTATGCAGCTTAGTAATTTACAAGTGATTCGAAACAGAATTGTTATCTTTCCAATTCCATTGTTGTAGCTATGTGGATTTTCTTTGCTAAAACCTCAGATTCCTTCAGAGTAAACTTTCTTTACCTTCTTTCAACCACTCCATTCCTTTATGATATCTGAAGATGTAATCCCCAAACGTACATGCCTATTGCTAATCCTAATATAATACATGGATAGGTGTTGGGGTTTGGAATTTTCCCCATTAGAAGTCGGGAAGGCACTGAGGACTGGGTGCTTGGAACAGGGCGGGGGGGAAGGGCAGAACCATCGCGAGAGCAGGAGGCAGGCAAAAAGGCGAGTTTGGGGGCAGCCTCCTTTCTGCTGGCCTGGGTGGCATCCAGTGAGGACAAGGATGGCTGTCATTTGCTGCAGGGATAGTTCACCAGCCTGAGAGACTGACCGGCCTCTGCTTGCCCTCTCTGGGAAATCCTGCCTCTTCTCTCTGCCCTGCCTGGAGCCGCTGTCCCACCCTCCCACTGTTTCTTTGGCGCTGCTCTGGGCTCTCTCCACACCCGGCCAGAGACATCCTGCAGTTCCAGCTGCTGCCGCGGAGTTTCTGGCGCATCTCGCTCACCAGCCCAGGACTTTTTCTGCTCATCCCTGCTGTTCCAGCCTGCTGGTCCTGAGAGTCCTGCTAGAAGTGCCGGGCCGGCTGCCCCGGGGGTTTTGGTAGAGCGGCGTTTCTCCTCCATCTTCCCTCCTGCCTCGGGCGCGCCAGCAGCACCACGTGTTTCCCGAGCCCGCGCCGGAGCGCCCCCTGCAGCCACATGGGGAGCACCGCACCTGCCCTGCACATCGGGAGCTGCCAGCGCCCCTGCCGGCTGTGCCCGGAACTGCACCAAAGGGAAAGCGCCGCAGCCGCAAGGCTCTCACTGCTGCTGGGTCTGTTTGGTGTTAACACCGTTGTTACTGCTGTTTGTTTGCTTTCTTATACATATTAGTAAGAACTGCTACTCTTATCCTCATATCTCTGCCTGAGAGCCCCTTAATTTCACAGTTCTAATAATCTGGAAGGATGGGGTTTTACATTCTCCATTCTAAGGGAGGCTTTGCCGCCTTTCCCTAGCAGATACTGCCTTGTAAGCCAAGAAAATAGGTTTCCAAGTAACTGCACCAAAGCTGGTGTTTGCAAAATAACTTGATTTGTTTGCAGGGGAAAGATCTACCTTTGCCCACAGCTCTGAACAAAGCTGTCCACATTCCTATGCTATTTCTCCAGAACATGACTTAAACAGAAGCTGCTACAGAAGATGTAATTCTGCTGTAAGCTTTCTCAGTAGCCTGTTTACCTGGGTAGACACTGAAACATCTCTCCACAAGTCAGCAGAATTCACCCAGCTTTTTCCTCGCAAGATAATGAACTAGTCCTAGGACAGGGATTTTCAGCAAAGTGTCACCACAGTAAAACACAAGATAAAAGAGGGGAGAGGGAAGCCTATTTGGTTCCCCTTTCAAGCGTTCTGTGATGGCATGGCTGCACAAATTAGTAATTGTATTAATCAAAGCATGTTTATTTTCCTCTCTGTCATACACAAAGTGGATAACCCTAGGTATAATGTTTGGTTTAGCTTCCAGGAAGTATCTGCCTAAATGAATATGATGAAATGGTTTTAACAATTCTGCAGCAAAGGCAGCTTTACGCTTCTCACATCTGGTACAATGTGTACTTAACACATGAATAGGTTTTGCAATATAAAAATACACATTATCCTTGTGAACTTTGGTGTAAGTTCTATATACTAGAGAATGTATGCAGGTTTGCTCTTCTTTCTACAGAAAAAAAGTAGTATAAATTATTCTGGGGGTTCAAGGCCATTTAAAAATTTATTACCTCGAGTACACCATGTGCCATTATGAATCATCACAGGAAGAATGTTTTGATGATGTACGTCACAATTTACAGGCTCTCCTGATGAGGCAAATAATACAGTAATATAATGCATTCCATGGATTTAGCAAGAAAAAAACCACTTTTGTTCTCTTTAGATGATTATACAAAGACATATGCTATGCTCAATTCACCCCCCGACATCAGATTTATAAAAGTAGATAATAATAAAATCCAACAATGTCATGGTGTCAGGAAAAGAAAAGGCCCATGTCTAGCAAATACATAACCAGCAAGTTTAGTTGCCTTGCATCTTTCCGTGACCTGTGAATGATAAGAGCCTTGATTTCCACTATTAAGCAACAGTATGATTGTTATGGCTCAACATGGACATGACACCAAACCAACTCATGTATTCCATGTTATAGTCACTCAAGGAGAGAACCAAGCAAATATAGCATTATGATACTGCAACCTGAATGATAAGAAATCATAAACTGCTTTATCAACTTGCCTCTCTAACACTTCCTGTAAGATCTATTCTGAAGAGATCAAATTAACTTCAGGTACAAGGTGGGGGGGGGCAGCAGAATATGGAATTTTAGACTTGCTCTGTTGCCTTCCCAGCTAAAAGGAATAGAGACTCTTAAATTTTACTGCGTTTCAATTTCCTGTTGCAAATCTCTTACAACCTGGTAAATATTAGAATAAATATTGTTCCAGATAAGTGTAATTTACATTACTCTACAGTGAAAAGTGAGGCTATAGCTCCTTCAGAACACAAAAGTTCTCTGTAAAGGATTTGAACATTCCAATTTAGTTTGGTCTGATTAACAGCATGGTGTGACACAGTCACATGATATTCAAGATACCCACACATCTGCATTCCATTCTTTGTGGTATTATTCCTTTGCTGCATCTTCATGCCCAACTCCAGAGAGTTCTCTGGGAAGCCACACTGCTTGTGTCACCCAGGGATGGCTGTCCCACAGCTGCTCTAGATCCGCAGTGGGCTCAGAACGCTGATGGCTTAAAAGCATAGAAGAAGATGCATCTCAGTTGTAAAAGAGAAGTTCCAACTATCGTGCCAGTGCCGCTGGTTTAACCAGGCGAAATTAGATGCACATTGAACATGGGAGGCACAGGGGATGAGGATCATTAGGCTGCATCTCCCACCATGCCTCAGCACTACCACATGTTGCCAAAGGCAGCTTTCCTCCAATTCCCTAACACAGTATATGGGATGCAGATATTAGTCCTGCGTATCAGGTCCCACAGCAGTCAGAAGCTGAAGCACAGCTTGGAGCTGGTAAATGTGCTGCCTCGTCAGTGCGCCACTGAGCTGTGGATGTACCGCAAGAGTCCAATGAGCCCCATCATGCCACGCACACAGGCAGTTTCCCTTCATTTGTGTCATGGCAGCCTCTGTCTTCAACTCTCTCCCAAGGCCATCAGACTCATTTTTGGAATTATATGAACATTACCAGAAGCATAACCCTACAGAAGTTACATTTTGGTTCACAGTACACTTGATCATTCTGTTTGCAAGTCCCTTTGTCTGGTATGGCCAGCTAAAGCACAAACACTGACACATTTTTACAGCATGAGGCATTAAAAACAGATTCTTCTTTTTGACCATTACATTTAATCTTTCAAATTTGCATTATTAAGCGACAATAACATGACAGGCTTCTAAATACCCATCTAGTACATTGTTCTCACTATCTAATACAGTTATAAGTATAAACTAAAAACAGTCATTATAAATATGTTCTGGAGCAATTCACATGCAGCACTGATTTCCTACCCAGAGTACATGGCTTTTTGAGAAGATAATTCTCTAAGTCTTGACAAGACTGCAATGTCTTCGAGAACTGTAAAGAAAAGCAGCTCCTGTGCCGTGCTCCTTTGCACACAAAACTAACAAGAGAACAGCACAGCTGCTGTTGATAACCAAAGAGAATTTTGACTCCAAAGCTAAATGGGAAAGTGTTTTTGACTACTTTGGGTTTCAGACACCTACAGAGGAAAAACAAAATAAAAGGAAAATGCAACAGGGAGATGATCCCATGTTCAGCTAAAACAATGCTAGGATTATACATTTGTTATTCTATTCCAGTAAAACTACTTCCATACTTTCTTCCTCTTCCCTTTCAGCTGAACAGAGATCCTACTGTAGAAATGAACAAAGACCCCCTGAATGACCCTACGGCATACCCATACTAAATCAACACCCAGACAATTGTCTTCCTCAGATTAAGTATTCCCAGTAATCCAGAACCTCACTATCCAGGCTGTACTGTGAGTTTGTGTTCAGCATCTCCACTGTCCTAACCTTGCCAATTTCTTAGGGTGCCTTTCATTTTTGGGGAAAGAAATCCCTATTCCTTTTAATGAGCTACATATCCAACCACAACAATCACTGCTTTGTGTACACTTTCAAAGCAAATTATTTCTAGGATCAACATGTCATCTTTGATCTACCTAGCAGAGAGAGAAACATACTCTTGCTCATTTTACATACTGATTAGGTTGTATCTCAGATAATTTTATCACTAATGATTCACTTCTAGTCAGAAAGACAGGAAATTCAGCCTCAGTGTTAACAGAAGGAAGCTGGTTTGAAATTTTTCATGCTTTAGGCCTCGTTTATATGAGCCCATCGATTAAAACTTGATGGGTCTCACAGAAATACTGAGAAGGGACAGAAATAACCAACTCAGCTTCACAGAACTACCTCCAGCTTACCTACTCTTCTTTCTCATCAGAATATTCATCGAATCCATAAATTGAAGTTCATCTGTGAATTAAATTTGTTCCACGGTAACAGTTATCCACAAACAAAACTGAGTTTTGTGTTAGTATTGTCTCTACCACAGTCTCAGAAAATAAACTGCTCGGTGTAGTCATGAAAACTCCACTGGAGTCAGTTCCTCTTTCAAAGGATGCATTTATGCCTAAAACCCATATAAATCAAAACTGGCCAGCCTGCCAGTCTGAGCAATTCTCTGCACTCAGATACAGTTTTATCTTGCACATTACACTCCTCTCAAATGTTGTTTTTTTCTGTAGTCTTTACACATCTCCATTCTGTAGTTAGAGTTCCTACCAACTCTATACTGATAGCAAACCAATTTAGAGGACTTCTTTTTCCCCTGCATCCTCATGTTGTCAGTCACAGAAAAAAATGATCAATAGTGAAATACTTCCCTATCTCCAAACTGGGACAGTTCGCTGATATAATTTCTAAGACACACTCATAAATTTATGTGAACTTTCCAGAAGCAAAGCAGGACAACAATTCCTAACCACAACACCAGATGGGTTTTAACAGCTGCCTGCTTTGTAGCAGTGAGAACCAACTGTGAACACCAAGCGAGCCCACCCTGTACTGTCAGCATCCCCAGCCCCACAAAGTCAGAACAAACACGGCATTATATTTCCAGGATATGTCCCCAGGATTACTTGGAAAAACAAGCAACAAGTTTAAGAGGGAGGTAATTTATTATATCACACAGTACACTGGAGATGGAAAAGACAGATTAAGACTTCCCACACACCCAGCCAGGTACGGCAACAGGTTACCCAGAGAGGTTCTGCAGTCTCCATATCACTTTCCGCAGGATGTTGGACTACAGCCCTCTGGAAATCCTTTCCAAAATGAGTTATATGATGACCTTATAATGCAACAAAACAATTTTCTTCTTTTTTATTTTGTGAAAAGTTTGATCTCCATTCTTTTTATGTACAACAAAACTTTATTCAGCAATAGTCATTGGGGCTTTGATTCTGTTGCCATAAATAAAACAAGCATTCACAGAAAAATGGAATCACAGAAGGCTGGGACACAGCTTATGGGGACAAATATATCACCTACAATAGGCAGGAAGAAACGAAGAAACAGTCTGCGCTAGCAATGCATTCAGAGAAACATATTTGAAATCAAAATGTCTATGCCCAGTTGTCACACAGCATTTACAGACTGGCAGAAAGAGCAGCAGTCTTGATTTTCCACCAAAGTATTTTCTACATTGCCAGCTGAAGTGGGGGGGAGGGAGAATCTCAGATAAATCTGATGAAAATATATCTGCAGGCTTCATACTGAACTGAGTCTTTTTTTTTCTGTAAACAACAGTAAAAGTGAAAAAGAGAGCAAGAGAATAGTTGCTTTTTCATTATTTGGACAGAAGCAGTTAAGAGAGGGAAGAAAGGAAGACAGGTCTTTACTCAATGTTTCCTCTCTATCAATTGCAAGTAAAATTAACGAAGGACAATCCTGCCAGTAGACTTCTATTTTCCCTCCTCAATACCCTAGTCTTTCTCTAGACTGGTATGCTGTTCTTGCCATTTTTAGGGCAAGTTGTGCAAGAAACTATTGCTTACTCAGAATAAAAGTCTCTCCACATTCCCTGAAAGGACATGAACAAACATCAAACTACAGGACAAGCTATGCTGAAGAAGCACCCTGAGAACATTTTCAGCAAAGCCAGGAATGGGTCTGTGACAAGCAGTAAACAACATAATATCCTTCTTCAGATGCCAAGAAGAAAATGAGTAAGTAGTAAGTCTTATGTTAGAAGCATCCCTCTGCTATTGCAAAGATAGCTGGTTCTACTGCCTCCAGATGGAAGTGGACAAGAAAGAATCTGCATTTCAGGCAAACAGAGGTGTTACATGCTTGGCATCCAAAGTCTAAATCAGGAGTTTACCTACTTGCTTTTGGCGCAGAAGGACATACAAGATTCACCTATGGTAGTTAGCCTAGAGTTAAACCCAGAGTAGGAACGTTGCCTTGTTCCCTGATACTTCTCCTTCAATTCTATGATTAGGGTGACGTATTCCGCTCATCCAGATCTCTGGATGGGGAGAAAATAGAAAAAAATTACTCCCATCTCAGAATTGGATTAGTCAAGCAGAGTTTTATGGCTAGCTCACAGATTCTGGACAAGAACTGTCTGAGGCTGTGACAGCTCAAAAGAAACATACTCTATATAGCAGTTAGTGGAGATCCACTAACCTCTGTTTTCACTGGTATCACCACTCAAACTGACCAAGTATGCCCTCAGATCCTCTGGAAAAAGTCTGCTTGCCTCAGGCAAAATTCCATTTACTGTTTCTCCTGCTTTTGCTGCATTCAACCCTACACAGCTACGCTAGCACCAAAATCTGCAAGGTCAAGAAAAAAATAATCAACTCTGCTGTTATTCTGGAAATACATATTCAAAAGTTGTTTCTTACGTCTCTTTGAAAGAGTCTACTTTGCTCCAGGTCTGTAAGCAGTCACAGTCTCAGGCAGATACAAAGAAAGACAGACCTGAAGGATGTTGTCAGGAAACTAATCACCAAACCACAAGGATGCTCAGTGCAATGAACATGGCTTAAAACACCTTTCAGGTGACTCACTATTTTTTCAGTAAGCTCACTGAAACTGATACTGATATATCATTTAGAATATTGATATAGGATTCAGTTTTATCATATGTCAGATCATTTTTGGAAAAGATACTAATTGAAAAAACAATGGCAAATTATGTGGCTGGTTTTGTAAACTAATTCTAGTAGCAACAGCACCAAAATATTTTGCTGCAGCGTATTTTGTAAAAGCTATAATAGAGTAAACACAGGGAAAGAGTCTTACCTAGAAGCAGCACTTTTCACCAGCCCAACCAGCACTCCTGGAAAAGAAGGAGCAGTTTCCAAGGTACACGAGTTGAGCAGCACTGATCAAAGTTCAATTATCAATTCAGTAAACCATTTTTTTAAAGAAAAGAGAATTTAAAATAAAAAACCCAAATCCTACCACAAATATAACTTAGGACAACTGAGAATTTAAACACAATCCTCCTGGAGGACTATTTCTTGAAAAGAAAAATAATACAGACAAACATAAGGAAGTCCAGATTCAAGCACGCACCAAGTTATTTTGCTTTTCAGCACAAGACAGACAGATGCAAATGTGTTCTCAGTAGGGAGCACATCAGATTTTCCTTTAGGAAGGAACAGTATTTCCCAAACCCTTCCAAAATTCTACATTAATAGTTCACCCTTGTACAATCTTTGCAGTTATGGGTAAACAGAAAACTCATTCTAATTTGGGAAAAACATAATTTATATTTTTGTCTACTCAAAACAGGTCAATGCACCCAATTTTTATTTTGACATTAAAACGTTACTGGTTTTTAAGCTCTGCTCGAGAGCCTATGCTTTTCTCCTCATCTCGATAAACTGTATTTAACATCTCTTTACAAATGAGCGAGTTTGATACCAACAGAAACCCAGTGCTGCAGGGTAAAATAGTCCCTGATTTATTTAAGAGAATATATTTACAAAACAGAAAGCAAGGTATATGTAGATTTTTACAGTAGCTTCATTATATAAAAATTAGTACGACTCCATTTAAAAACTCTTGGCTGCATTAGGGAAATATCAATACTTTCCTATAATTTTAATGATGTCACAGGGTCATCTGAAGCTAATGGAGTTGCACTGTGGATTAATTCAGACCAATTAGGATGGTAAATTAATTGAAGGTTTGTCACTCTTGCACAACAACAACAACAACAACAGCAACACAACCAAACCTTTGTGGAAATTCCAACTGCTGCTGCTCCACCTCTCTGCCCAAACTGGAGCCCCATAGCAATGCTGGTTGAAGAAAACATATGCGTGTGCCTGAGCTACTGCTGAAGGGCCTGAGAGTTCACAGGATCCTGAGGTAATTGAGGCTGGAATGCAACTCCCACCTCCAGTCACTGCAGAGGGAGCAGCACCCCTGTGCACAAGGGTGCAGTAGTACAGCAGTTATCTGAGGCAGTAGTTTAAGCCAGAACTACTGGATCCATCAGGGCTGCCTGTGGACAACTCCAGAAGGGTCACAATGCAACGCAGGTGGATCCTGCCCTCCATTCTCTGTGACACATCAGAGTGCTGCTGTGTAACAGCATCCATTCCTCTCTGATCCCTCTACATCAGCTTTTACCCAGCTGAACTAACTCATTCACATGAAGGAGATTGAGACTGTAAATGCTGATGGACTTGTACTCCTTTACCTGTAACAGCATTTAGGATTTTATGTAACTGGTTAGATGTACTACCCTAGTGCCTGGAACCTGGAACACTGCAGGGTGTATCCCCTGCAGCCTTTGCTTCTCCCTGCACTTTATGTTTCTGATCAGGTATGCAACACAACAGCCCCAGCCCTGCCCTGCCTGCTCTACTTCAGACACCCTTCATGCACCAGCGTGAAGCAAGGCTGCCTCTGCACAAGCACAAACCCACACACTGTGGGTTGCAGAACCTTGTCTTAATTCATGTAAGTTTTGGCTGATTTGTATTTTCATGTCTTTTAGCAAAAGACAATTGAAGTTGTTCACAGAGACAAAGAAGCCACAAAGTCAGATCAGAATGTCAAAACAGGCAGAATTTTAAAAGACCAATTTTGAAAAGCTGCATCACACACTCACCCTTCACAATGACTGCTTTTAATTGAATCACTTCAAGTGAATTTTCACCAAATTCTATTTTTCATTACCAAATGTTTATCATCCAAGATATTCTATTATTGGGTAAGAGTTTTCGTTTTTACTTTGTTTTCCTCCTGATGGACACTGCCATGAGAACTACAGTGAAATGCATTCCTCCTACTCTGGTAATAAGGTATTCATTCAATTTTAAATTACAGAAGGCAATGGTTTATTGGTGTTGTTACTTTTAGTAACACAAATCAGGCTGGATGGAGATGTTATTTCTACCCTGAAGAGTCTTATGCAATGTTTTAAATTCTAAAGAGAAATAAGTGATTCTAGCTTTTATGACAACACAATTCTCAGTGACTTCTCCTGGTATTATTTTTCTGGGAATTGCTGCACACTGCAGACTAACATGAACTTCTATGAGCACCTTGAGAGAAATGTGCATTTAAAAGTTTATTTAGGCAAGCTAAAAGATTACACTGAGAAGATGTCTCAGTTTGAGAGGAAGTGGGTTTTTTGGGAAGTTATAGTCAAACCAATCAGTGGTCAGATTTGAATACTGACACATGGTGTGACTACTGAAGATGTGAGTCACCTCTGAGAACACATAGGGTGGGGTTAAATACAGTGAATTCCCAAAGTTCCCTCTCTTTTGCACCAGCCGCAGGAGAATGCACACCTCCTCTGCCCAGCCACAGGCTGGGTTGGGGAGGGGAAGCCATGAAGGCCCAGGCTGAGGTAGGCCGGAGGCCCGAAAAGAGAGAGGGTGGAACCGGGGCAGCCCCTGCAGGATGGAGTGGAGGGGTGGAGAGACATTGAGATGGGGTTTTTTGTCTCCTCTCACCCCGCCGGGGTGGGGGGGGGGCTGTGTGGAGAGAGAGGAGAGAGAGAGAGAGGTGCCCAGCATGTGGGAGTGCCACCATGAGATTTCAGTCTCCTGAGGCCAGCAGAGCTCGGACTTTTAACCCTTTCTTGGGTGAAGGAAACTTTATGAAACATTAGTCCTCCTGGCTGGTGGTTTGAGAGAGCAGAGAAATAGTCTGGGACCTGAGGTGGTAAGAGGAAGATGGGAAGAATCCAAGGTGGGAGGAGATGCTGGAGTTGCTTTTGGCTGGACTTTTCTTGTATAGCCATAGACTGAACCAAGTAGCCTGTAATATGTGAGACTGCATTTAGGTGGATGTGATGGCTTGAGCCAAGAGAGTGACCTGCAGTAATGACACCATATAAAGGAGTGGAGTGAACAGAGGAAGATGAAGAGGGTGTGGTGGTGCCCTCTGTCTTTAGGGAGAAGAAGAGCTCTGTTCTCGAGACCCTCCGCCCCAGGGGATGAGAAAATGGGGGGGACTGTTGTCCCAAAAATGAGAAAATGGTTGTTTTTGGTACTTGGCAAAGCATCCTTGAGGATGCCTTATGAGCAGTCTTGGTCCATGGACGGTGGTGAGAGCACTGTACATGGAAGGAAGATGTCATGATGGCAGATTTTCTCCAGGTGTTGCCATGTGTGACATGGAAACATGGGAAGTTTCAACCGTGTTTCGTAGGGAGGACTATGGTACAAGAGAGACTCCTCTCTCCCCTGATGGACTGTGAATTGATTATCTGAGTGGTGGTAACTTGATCAGGAATCCAAGGTTTTGGTCTCACTGTGTTTTGGTGGAAATTGGGTAGGAGGAGGAGGAATATTTGGAAGGTTTTCATTCTTTTTCCTGTGTGTTCCTGTTATTTTAGTGTAGATTAATAAAGTTTTTTCCCTCTCTTTCTAAGCTTGAGCCTGCTCTGCTCTGTTCCTGGTCACATCTCACAGCAGTTAGTTGAAGAAGATATATTTTCATGGGGGCACTGGCATTGGGCCAATGTCAAACCGTGACAGAAGACTACATGAGAACACGCTAAGCATAATAGAGCCTGATCTCCACTGTGCCTACATTTTCCTCATATGTAAGTGGAGAATTTAGTTTAAAATTCCTCCTTCCACTTGGATGTGAAGTCCTAATCTTCACATTCCAGTCAAGCCAAACAGAGAGATTCTTTTGTGAGAATAACTTCTCTTCTTCATCTTCCTAGGCAACAACCAGTGACAATCTAAATGATGTAAGTGTAACTGGATTGTATAAAAAGTTTCCATAAGTAATTTAAGAATATTGATACTGAAAAAGAAATTTCTCAAGCCAAAAGGGAGTAAGCATCATGAGGAGTTCTGTGGTTTTATTTAGCGTTAATTCAGTTTAGATCCTGGGATAGATGCCACAAACTGGAAACAAGCAACTACAATGCAGGTTGGTAAGCCTGAAGGAACAGTGCTGACACCTTGCAGAATTCTTTTGTCCTGTGGGCAGTTTTTTCATTCTAAATAGCTTCTGTAACTCCACTCCACCCACTTTCCACGTGACATGAAAACATAGCTCTCTCCTAAACAACTGTTTGCAGACAATACCAATTATAGTGATTGCCAAACCCACGTGGAAATCAAACTGTCCCACCCCCTGCACTCCAATGCAGCTATCAGTTTTGACAGGAAAACCACCAAGCTCTCTTTCTACAAATAAGCTTTAAAAACAGATCTGTAGATACTAGTAGAAAGGGACGAGAAGAACAATTTAGAAACAGAGCTCCATAGTAACAGGTGGCTGAACACAGAAATGTATTGGTTTAGATTTTTAACAGGTTCTAGTTCTTTTCTTACACAATACATATATCTTTTTAAAGTACCAAGATTAATTCAAATAAACACCCTCAAACAAATGAAATTTGAAGTCAGTAGCATCTTATGAGGACATAAAATGCTCTTTTCCTACCTGTTTCACTGCTCTGTCTGTATTTTCCAAACACTGAAAATGACATTAACTGTATGGACAAACAGCAAAGATAAAGTTATCTTCTGGCACAGCTGGCAAGAAGCAATGCACAAAAAGAATGCACTAAGACTTCATTCTGCAATAGGAATTGGTATTTTGGTATTAAGTGTATATGAAAAAATTACACCAATAAATTTTCTTCACTCAGGAGAAATATCAGCTAATAGAAATGTCAGGAAACTGCTGCAAAACAATCTTGTTTCTGTGAGGAATATGGAAAGAACTGGACTAGGGTACTGAAGACATTTGAATTTATCCCTGTATCTGACTTGAATGTTATATATTTAAAGATAAGATTTGTAGATAAAAGTAGTCAGCCTTCTCCCCAGTGTGTTCCCAAGTCCACAGAAACATACACAGCTACTCCATTAAGATCTAAGCTTAAGTGCTTTGACTGAAAATGAGGACTTTAGCTTTCTCACAAAATTACAGGGATTCCTCAGATAAACATATGAACTCGATTTCCAGTTTGCTGGTTTTGTTACCCAGTCCAGTTCTTGGAAAAGTGTGTTTTCATGCACAGTGTTCTCTATTCTAAAATGATGACTATTTATTCTGTCTTTTCTCTTGAGTGAAGTTCAGAATAAGCAGTTCTGAAGAGTTCATGTGTATAAACATTTGCTAAACAAACAAAAGCTACAGTAGAAACACAGTGGGAGAGTTTGGGCCACAACATGGTTGGTGTGCTTTGTTACTCTCCTAAAAAGAGGGGAGAAGAGATCTACACTCTAACTTGCTCACAGTTTATATACAAAGAGCCGAGGTTAAAGCATCAGTTAAAAGGTAGCTTTCCACACAGGAGACAGAGACATTCAGAGGAGTTACATCTGCTTAGTTTTTTGGGGTTTTGTTTGGTCAGGGTTTCATATAGGACACAGATTTTAATAAACTTTAGTTCATTGCTTCTGAAGGGCTCTTGATGGAACCAGTCCCTATTTTGTAAGAATGTAACGTGCATAAGATTTTTAGTTGTTTTCTGAATGAAACTCTAAATTTGTGAATACGAAACAGTTTAGTCCCAACATGTGTTAAACAGCTGCATTCTTCTGAGACAGTGGAACATGGAGAATACTGACAGAAATTAGTACGGGAGAGCTGTGCTGTGCAAAGGATTCAATAGGAAAGGTGCAGAAAGAGCTCAAAGTTTTAATAGGACAACAGAGATGACATGCAAAAAAAAGGTATGAAAAAACTCTACATGGCAGAAAGAGAATGGTGCAAATCTCCAAATTCTGCAAGGAGCTCAGAAAAAGTGACCTCTGAGCACCCTGTTCTGTTCCCCTGCACTTCAACTTCCTAATTTATTCTAGTCTAACACAACTGCAGCTTCAGTCTTCTTGAAGCAATCAACAAGTCTGTTGCTCAGAACAAACATCAAACTGATCGTTAGAGCTAAATGGTGCTTTGTCAGGCTGCAAGAATGACTCTTTAAAAGAAATACATAATTACAATTTTAGGAAGTACATTAATGTCACAAGTACAACTGGCCTTCATTTTCCCGTGTCAGTGTTAGGCATGCATACGTACTACTGCCAGGGTAAAAGGCAAACTACTTGCTGCAGCTATTCTATTTATTTCTCTCAGCTTCCAAACTGTGCTAGTTCTTGCCTGCTTTTCAGTCATATGCTGAAGCCTCGACTAAAATCAGGGCTCCTGTGGCAAGACACAATCCTTGCCTCAGAGAGATCACGGGTTAAATAGCCAAGATTAGCAAATGGTAGGAGAAATAATAGAGGAAGCTGGAGACAAAGTTACTTGCCCAAGGTCACAGAGCAGGACACAACACAACCCCTGTCTAGACTTCCCTTCCTAATAGGTTGCATTTTCACTCACCTTTGGCTGAACTTTCTTCTTTGCTGCTTCTCCTCAGTCCTGAATAATCCACTCTCCAGCTCTTAGGTCAAGATTTCTGTTCACACATGATAATGTTAACCAGGCAAGAAGTCTTATGCTGCCATATTAAAAGCACTGGCAAGATCAAAACTTTTTAGCCAAGAATTTTGCTGCTGGTTTCTTTATCTATATACATTTAGAATAGTTTCTTCTTTACTGATACTGGTGTAATTAATTCTGTCTCTGTCTGACCATGGAAAGGACTTAATTTCTGCAACTCATAGCTCAAGACATGAAGAAATTCTGCATTCGGATTAGCTGCAGCATTTCCTCTGCCCCATCAGTATTTGGATTTTGTAGAGTTTACTGCAAACATGGCAACAAAACTTAGAAGCATAAAGGCAAATTGTGAGTTCTGCTACTAATAAAATTCATTACTTTTACATGCAAGACTGGATCACCCATCCAAATGACTTGGAGCCAGAAAGAAATTGTAACTAGTAACTTGTTCTAGATAAACAAAATTCTTGTCTTGACATTAGCCAGACAAAGTTACTGCATTGAATATAGTTGACAGACATGATTTCTGGAAGGGCTAAATACAGCTCTTATTGACCCTAACTGCGGTAATAAACTGACATTTTTAAAACTGAGATTGTCCATTGTTCAATTACCCTAAATCAGTTTGTCCAAGAGACAAACTTCTATTAATTACAGCATAGGAACTGAAGCAGTTTTAAGTAAAGTGCCTTAAGCTTTTAAACAGAATGCTGGTCACATCATCTTCTGTCATTCTCCTTGAACTCCACGCCTAGATTCTGCACCTTCCTGGTTATATTTTCTTTGAGGGGTACAATACAAACTACTGTGCTGACGCGACAGCCTGCGACCCGGCTAGCCACACAGGGGATGGATGCACGCAGGCTGCGTGTGAAGGTGTGGGGACTGACAGCTGGGGGAGCCGCAGACTGTCAGTCCTACCGTGGGTCGGGTGCGCACGGCCAGAAGCTGTCGGAGAGGCGGCAAAGGGAGCGAGGAGGCTGCTGGCTTGAGATTCCCGGTCAGGGTTTATTGAGGAAGCGGGGGTGGAGGAGATCCTGCCGGGAAGATTCCAGTACCAGAGCAGCCTCGTGCACCTCTGTGCAAGGGTTTTTCAAGGGGGGTGGAATCAGGGGGTGGGTACAAGTAACAAAGGGACAAACCATTTTAAACCTTTAGGGGGAAAACAGAACAACACAACACTGTGCAATTATAAACCACCTAGAAAAAAAAAAAAAGACCGTGTGATGATTACTAGGGAAATTGGAAGTGTACAGTAGACAGTGAGGATAAGTATAGCAACAGTAGATTTCTTTCTGTTGTCCAAACTGATTGTGCACATCTCCCACAGCAGCCCCTCTTAACTAGCCATCAGCTTCCAGTAAAAACTGCAGGATATTGGAAGTCCTTTACCTAAATGTCATGAAGCATTGTTTGAACAGAGGACAGTGTGAGTAAAAATCATCCAAAACTATTCTCTAACACTTACATAAATTACATCACCTAACTTTAGATCCTGAAATACACCATATCAAGTATTTAATAGTACACTTTAGATAATAAAAATTCAATGGAGCATAAGGTGGTTGCTATAGCAACTGGATGAAATAGCTCCATGTGAACTAGATGAGAGTGAGAAAAATGCATGAGATATCCTGGTAAGAAATCTAGATACTGATGTCTGATTACAGTGCACCAACTTAAAGAATGCTCAGTACTCTTCGGACTCTATGGGTGATCAAAGAGGATGCGAACTCCGAACAAAGGGCTGGCTGTCCCTTGGTCAGGATAGCAAATGGGATAGCACAGCTCTCTGAGGCTGTAGTTGAGTATTGTGACAAAAGCTGGGTGATAAATTCTTTGGTTCCAAAAAATGGGCAGCTTTCCTTGACTAAAGTGTAATTTTTGTCCCCAAACAATTTTATTTATAACAAATTCCATGTCAAAAAGTGAAGAGAAACACAGAAACAATAAAGCCACAAAACCAAAGAAATATAAATCTTCAAGATGAACAGTGACTTTACTAAGCAATATTGTAAACTGGCTTGCATATGAGTGCAGAATTAGATGTAATGAGTTCTGGAGATGCTTTAGAGTCTCCACACCATTCTCTGGCTCTATTTTAGCTGCATGTGCAGCTTCTCATTTCAAAGCTTCTCCTGCCCTTAATTCAGGCCCACATACTGTTTCTCTGGAACAGAAAAAGAATGGAAAAGGGTTTTGGAGGCAGAAAGCTCTCACTATTTACTCATGTGTGAATGAAGCGAATTTCCAAATAGGATGAAGAAATAGAATAGAATTGATGTTTTAGAACCATTTCTTAAAAAGCTCCTGTCATTTTTTCCAAAAAGAATTTCAGAAGCAGTAGTGGCCCCTTCAGTTCCAATCAAATAAATGCCTGAGACCTCAGGATTAGAAGCAGTGAAGAGAGGGTGCTCCTACAAGGGGAGAGGGAGAAGAGGATGTGGTTAACTTAGTCATTGTTCACACATACTGGACACAGAACTTAAACAAACAGAAAAAGGTACATGCAGCCTTAGTTATGTATCCTTAATCTCAAAGTGTCACATTTTCTACCATTTTCACTTAATTCAAAACATAAATGCTCTATTTTTGCAGTAGTTTTCCCTGCTGTGGTGTCTTTTGAAATCCAATAGCAGTGCAAGCATATAGTAAATCAGTCCGTAGTCATTCCAAAGACAGGCTGAAAGATGGACTAGGAATAAAATCAAAACACAGAACCATATTACTGTGGTAAGTATTTGAGCTAATACTATATATAATTGCACTGCTAATACCAGCTTCAGCTTACAGAATCTCAGGTGCCCACGTTAACATTATGACACAAATATCAGAAATTAGATAAAAAAGAACTGGTGCCAACTGTAACTTTAAAGCTCTGGGAAGATAAAAGTTGTGAAAAAATCTTCTCAGAGGGAGAAACCATGTGGTACACAGTGTATGGCAGCTTTCTCCTCACAGTTTTCAGCACCGTGCTACTACAGGATTCACAGGAGGATGTGCAGCAACCCATTGCTGTGAGCTGATCCTTGGCCGTAAGTACAGTTTAACAAAGGCAACCTAAGCAAAACAGATCTGCAGCTGGAGGGGGAGGAGGAGAGATCTCAATGTCTCAATGTTCTCTTCCACTGTTGGACATTAGCCTAAGCGGCCACAGTTACAATCAACACTGCTGGGAAATTAACTTCTTGGAAACACACCTCAGTGAAGACAATCATTCATTACACACAGGAAAGACTGAGTATGAGCTGATACTAAATTTCCTACCGAAAGCTCTGTGTTCACATCACTTTCTGACAAAATACTATTCACATATCTGAAACAAACGGGACTCACCTTCCCTTTCAACTGACAAAAAAGCACAATGGCATTGCACTTCAGGTTCCTTAAAAATTTTAGGAGGAAACCAATGTGAAATGGTTCAAATATGAAGCTGACCCATGAGCCTCCAAAAGACAGTTTTTCCTGAAAAAGTGCTTTTTCCTGAAAGCATTTTAAGGGGCATCTAGGCTTTCTTTCCACTGACTTCATTTACGCCAGCCAAGCAGATTCAAATCTTCCACTGGCTGAAGTGCCTTCAAAATCTGGCTACTGCTTTACACAGTCTGCCACTTTTCACTATGGTTCTCTACCTAATTTTTGATCCAAGTAGTTCTTTACACTCAAAAATTCAGTACAGTTTTAACGCACTGATTAATCTAAAAAGCTATGTCATATCAGAGTGTCTCAGTTTTGAGACAAATTAGGCGGAAACATCCTGAAAAGGGTGTCTCTTCAAAAAGAAAGGACCTCTTTGTTGAATACCAGTGCCTGCAATCTCAGCTTGTTTTTGAACACAGGGCTACAAAAGAATTCCACCGCCTTCCCCCACTTCAAGCTTAGAGGTACAGGAGTCACAACTGGGCATAAAGCAGACAGTAGGGGATACAGTACCATAACATCACCCCAGGACACAGAGACATACATAAAACCATTTCTTACTAGTTTTAGAGTAGGTAAGCAAAAACTCACAAACAAACATTTTTGGGATGGGGAGAGGGCTTCAGGGGGACATGGGGATAGAAATATTTTGGATAACCAAGAAGCTATGTGCAAATTTTTAATTTGGTTTATTCAGTGCTATAAGTGAGGACAAATATCTGGGAATGTAGTTTATCTATTTCAAACCTGTTGTCACAAAACTTGGGGAAAAAAAGTAAGCATCTCTCAGTTTAGTACTATCACAAGGAAACCACACATACATTTTTGTCTAAACACACATATCACATCTACAGTACCAAAAAGGAGGGCAAGACAAGCCTCTTACCTCAGTCATAAGTGCCTGAAGTTCCAACAGTGGCCTGCAATTCTGTGAACAATTTTCCACCACCTGTAAAAAACCAAAAATCTTTACTATTCACAAAAAAAGTCCCATTCATGCCCTTTGCCAATCCCAATCCCACTCCCACATAATACTAAGTACTCTATTCCAAGTGTGACAGTGCTAGCACCTTTAGCAGTAGGACATTTGATTCAGTGACAGAAGATGCAAAAAAAAAAGAACAAAACCAAAACCAAAACAAGCAAGCAAACAAAACAAAAAAAATTAAAAAAAAACCCCAAAACCAAAAACCAAATAAAAGAAACCAACAAAATACCCATACCCTCAATCTGAATCAGTTTGAAAACAGACTGAAAAAGGAATTATTTCCAGAAATCTTAACTTTATTACTTTTCTAGTCCACATAATAGTTTACACGAATATACTGCAATCTAGTTACATCTTCATATACAAAGAATTAAAGTATGGTAACATAATTAATGCCAGCCAGGATATATCTAAGGGAAAAGCATCTCAACTAACTTGATGAGATTAAAAGTTCATATTAAAAAGAAAATTGCTTGTTGTAGTTAGAATTTTATGTGGATAAATTAGAGCTGGTACTTACTGAAATGTTGACTGAGAACTTGAAATGAAAAAAAACACATATCACGTGCTAATCAAATTAAAAACTGATTAAGTGACAAATCTTAGTTGAAAGTTATAAAAGAAAATCCTCATCAGGGGAGCAAGGCTTTCCATGGGCTCCTGCAGGCGGTACAGGCTTTTATTAATTTACTTTTTACAATTAGCTACCTGATGGGAAAAAGTAAAAGAAAAATCTGGAGATGAGACAAAGGAAAAAGCAAGAAATAGGGTGTGCCATGTATGTACAATGACAAATACCAGCCAGAGCAGCTTGCACTTTAGTATTTTTAACCATAAACACTGTCTTGGTTTGAGAAGACAGGTGTCTGTTCCGGGAGGCAGGAGCCTCTCTTGAAATGGAAAATGCAAACCCCCTCCCTCCGAATTATTATAATCTTGAAATTAAGGGGCTCTCAGGCAAAGATATGGCAGTAGGAATAACAGTTCTTTATTAGGAAAAATAAAAATATAAAAATTAAAATGCAGTAATACAAAACAGCACTGACAGAGTCAGAATATGACCTGACACCCTGTTGGTCAGGGATGTTGGCAGCAGTCTGATTAAATGGTGGCTGCAGTCTTCCTGGAGTGACAAATGTGGCTCTGTTGAAGCAGTGATCCTGTAGAAGGGTGTAGTTTTCTTCTGAAGCTCCAGTGGTGGTGTAGATGGGCTTGATCTTCCTCTGGGAATCCAGTGGAAAAGAAAGCTGCTCCTCTGGGAATCCAGTCGGAAAAAGGCTGCTTGTGGTGTTCCAAATGTCAGATTATATCTAGGTAGGAATGCTTGGCTCCTCCCCCTGGGCAGAGCATCTCACAATGGGATGATGTAATTTTATCAGCCATGCAGTGAGACTCAATGGCCTATTAACAGGAGATATCTCCCTGAGGGAGGATGGGTCATGGAAGAGATAAAGAAAACTGCCCCACCTGGTATTAACAGGTGGCCAAATTAACAGAAGATAATTGCTCTACTTCTAACAGATGGCAATAGAATACATACCCCCAATCACATCTTGCATTTGCAACCTAAGACAACACAAGCAAACATTTTGGCACATTTAAGGCTGAGAGAAGGGATCTTTCCGAATCCCTGTGTCACAGAATACCAGTAGGAGCCTCAAAGTGTTTCAGTCTTGCTGGTTCTTCTTACAGAGGAACTTCAGCTCTTTAACATTTTTTATTTCCAATGGCTACTCTGTATGTTTATTTCCATGTGTGCACTCATCTCAATGCATATGCACGTCTACAGTGCAGCACCTTCTTCCTTAGGGTAACAAAGAAGGGGAACACATGCTATTTACACAAGAGGATTAACATGTTGCCATGGAGATATGATACATTTTTTTGATGGATACAAGTTCCTCATTAAGGTGAGGGATGAAATTAAACATCCCCGTGTCATTACATTCCAAACAATATGTGAGAATCAGTAACAACCAGCAACTCCTCCTCTCCAACATGCTCTTGAGGACTGGGAAATTTATTTACAAAAAGATACAACAAAAACTCAGCTGAAGATAACTAAAACTTCCCATTAGTCAGAATTCTGTTATTTCTCAAGCTATTACTGTAACTCCGGTATCACTTTTCTCTTTTACTACCAAACTTTTCTTTAAAATCTCTAGTTTGAAGGTGGCCATGGTCAGCATTTAAGCATCTCCAAAACAACATTTGCAAAAACACAACCTATGTGCAACCTTAAGACCTAGGGCCAGCAGAGTAATTGCAGTGAATAAGAAGCCATTTGTCCTCACACTGATTTCCCTCATTCAGAAATAATGCTGGCAAATTGTTCTTCACTTACTTTTTTTTTAAAGCATCCTATCCTCATAAATTCCCATCATACCGTGAAAGATACAACAGAAAACACTTGCTAGGAAGGAAAATAATAAATTTGTAGAACTAAAAATTAGTTTTTCTTATGAACATCAGAAGTCTGGAATAAAAACTGTTCTGAAAGGCAATGATTGTCTTTTATTCAAACAGGACAGTTCCATAAATAATAAATCATATCACATTCACTGCCACAGGTTGCCCAGAGAAGCTGTGGCTCCCCCATCCCTGGAAGTGTTCAAGGCCAGGTTGGATGGGGCTTGGAGCAACCTGGGATAGCAGAAGGTGTCCCTGGCCATGGCAGGGGCTTGGAACTGGATGATCTTACAGGGCCCTTCCGACCCATACCATTCTGTGATTCTATTAGTTTCAGAGCATAATCCAGTATTTGCTTCACAGCCACAGTTACAAGGAATCAGTTTATTCAGCTACACAGGTTAAATAAATGAAAGTGAGGCATGCATCTCAAAAGTTAGTTACAGTTGTGAGTCACTTTCCAGAACAGAAATGTGGTACAATTTCATGTTGGCTATAATCCTACACCCTTGTGTCCTGGGGTGATGTTGAATTGTATCTCCATTTGTCTGCCTAGCCCAGAAATACGTTTTGCACCTTTAAAACTGCATCTGAGAGTAAAGGTGGGTAGAGAAGAAGAGCTGAGTTTCTTATCAGAGACTGCACTTGCTCCCCCGCATTCCACTCCCAGATGGTGTTGTCTGCAGTGGGGACAGATGAACAGCACAGAGATCTCCTTTGCTTTTAGTTAGTTTTAGCTAGATGAGGCAGAGAGGTTTCCCTGGACTGTTTTTTCCCCTTTTCTTGGAACTATTCAAACCTGCTCTAGACTGGAGACCTGGGGGAGCACCGGGCACTTGCACCTGTGGCCCACGGGGGCCTAGACTGGGCAGCAGCATTTTTCCAGCGCTGGAAGGACTGATAACAGAGCGACCACCCACAGGAGAAAGACTTTCTGAATTTATCATCTCTGCAGAGCAGGGAGAGGTTTTTTGTCATTTGGTATTGTTCATTCTTGGTGCTGAGGAGTGCTTTGCCTGTTAAATAAACAGGTCTTTTTCCACTTCTCTCCAAGGAAATCTCTTCCCAAACTGGTTGGGGGGAGGGGCCACATGGATTTGTTTCCTAGAGGGGGCCCCCTTGGAGGTTTTCTCCCAAATTTGTCCTAAATCACAACACCTTGCTAATTGCTCTCAGAAAAGCAGTCTATCACTCATCCTCCGCCCTCAAGCACTTATTCACAATTCCCCTCTGCCCTGCTGATCTGACAAAAAAAAGCAAATTCAAAAATCAGAACAACCCCCATCATCTTGCTATTCAAGGACACAATAAATTAATATTTCTTAAGTTATTAAGGGACCTAAAGACCCATATATATGCGTAACTACCTTTCCAAATACAGGACTTGCTTGTCAAAAATCTACAATGTTCAAATGAACAATGGGATTCAAACTTGCTATAAAATGGCACATATGCCTCAGATGTGACTACAGCTATTAGTGTTCATATATTGTATTTCAGCATCTCTTTTGACAAACTATTTCCTGTAGTAACTGTAACTGAGAAGTAATTATCACAAAGTTATTGGGTTATCAGACTTCTAATGATATTATAATTGCTTTCATTATACAATTGATTTTTCACAAATGTTCATATTACAAATATTATTGACCTCCTGCCACTCCTATAACATAATTGAAGTTTCAGTTCAGTTTAACACGTTGCCCTCCCATGCTGCTGAAGACACATCACAGTAGCCACCAGGTACCTGCAGTCACTCTGCAGCTCAGCAGCTGTGTGAGAACCTGGCCAGATGTTATTTTGCCATCTATTCTCCAAATTCTTACTTTGTTCATACTTCACCTTAGTGTTTCAACACCTTAACTTCACTTCCTTATTTCACTGCGCTTCATTTATCCCCACTGCATCATATTCCTCTCCATGTACAGAACTGATTTCCTGTTCTGCAGTTTTCCTTTGGACACTTGCTACATTTGCACCAAAACCAAATTAGTTTCTGCTTCCCTTTGCCTAGTATTTTTCTTTTTGATAAAGTAATACCCCAATTATTCACTTTCTATTTTTTTTCAGAGTGTTCAACTTCCACCTCTTTGCACAATTATTTTTCTTGTTCATTTCTTTCTGGAGATTTTGCTGAATCTCTCTGAAAGTTAAGAGCAGACCAAAGAAAGTGCAAATACACCAGTTTCATATTGTCTTGTTTTAGCATAATATGTGTTTTAGGTGTTTTGGCAATGCTGGCATTTAAATTACTTCATTACTAAATGAAAAGGAATTTAAAAAACCCCAAAAGTTACATAACACATATATGAATCACCATTGTCTGCAGTGAGAAACAAATACCCAGTAACTCTTCTAAAATGTCTATATATAGACAGAATTCTTGCTTGTGTAGGAATCTGAAATGCTGTGTCCGAAGTAGTCTACATCTGACTCCAGGAGTAGAATAACCACCTGATTTGCACTGAAGATACACCAGTGCAGATCAGGAGCAACTTCACTGAAGTCAAGGAATTGAGAACAAATCCAGCCCTTCATTCAGTAGCCACATATCCATTCTCAGATAGGCAGGAAAAACATTCAGCAGTAAACACGTAGATGAATTTTAAAGGGTACATTTCAGAATCCATACTGTTGCTCTAAAATTCCCTTCACATTATGCCCCCATTTAAACCTTTGCGAGGATCTCCACAAATTCTGGAGAATTCTGGAGAAATTACACTCTAAGAACCTATGGCCATCTGTGTGATTGTTTGTATCAGGAGATGAGGTCTGTCAACAGGTGGGATTCACCTGTTTAGGAGACATACCACTCATTTAGATCACAAAAATGATATAAACAATAGGAGAAACACCCTTCTGAAGCCAGAGCTACAATCTCTAACTTAAAACTGGCTTAATTACTATGGACATTTGCATCTCCCAAAATAGCAATAATCTGCTTATGAGAACCACCAATGCCAGAATATATGTATTAGCCCTATGGACTTGGAAAGAACATGAAGTATCTTACATCACACAAGGCTTTTGCAGAAAACCCCCCAAACAGACACAACTGCCAGGCAGCTTCAGCTACGGAATTCAGAACAAACAACACAGATTTGGGGGTAGGAGAGGCTGGCTAAAAAATACAAAACTCACACACAAAAAATAAAGCTTACGTCACATAAATATTTCAAGCTGCTACTATGCTACCAGTTGCTTAGCAATGTCCTCTCCTCTAACAAAAAGCTGTCTTTTGTTCCTAACAAGTTATAACACCAGAGACGGCAATCCTGGCTCTCAGGCTTTAAAGACGCTTTGGAGGACAGCAAAGCTGATCCTGAGAAATCACTGCATACCAAGTGTCTGCCTGCACTACTCATCTCTGTCCAACTTGCTTGGTGCCTGGCTCTGCAGTGCTGTCTCTTTCCATGCCCCCCATGCTGCAGCCATATCAACTACTTCGACCCAGTGACACAGCAGCAAACTACTCACACTTTCCACTTGCGTCACCTCCCTGCAGCTTAGGGAGCTGCAGCAGTTCCCTGAGGGGTCAGAGGGCCACACACAGGCAGAAGTGTGGAAGGAGTAAGATATCTTCTCTTACTTGGCACAAGCTGTTCCACCAATTTAGACCATCTCCTCCAGCTTCCACCGTAAAGAAGCGTGACTACAGACTTGATTCAACTCTCTATTTAAAGCCAGAAATGTTTTCTTGTTACAAGGGTGTCGGAGAAAGACAATACTGCCAGCCTACTGGTCCTTAAGAGCTCTTTACAGGAATTTCACTCTTCTCAGAGCAATGTCTCTTTTCAGAAGAACTGATTTCTAGCCTGCTGATGAGGCTCCATGCAGAGAGGTGGAAGAGATAAGGCAGAGCCCAAGAACTTAATCAGGCATTTTTTGGCCAGTCTGGAGGCAGACTTTAAAAAAAAGAACTTACTTTTCATATACTCCCTACCATATTGTGTTCTGCCCATGGGTGCACAAATAAATTTGAACCCCATTTCTGAGACATTAAATCTCTCCAGTATGCTCCATTTGGACTTCAGGGAACACAGGGCTAAAATAAGACCCACAAAGTTACAGCAGCGGGACCAAAATTACAGACCTAGTTAAAAAATATCCAGAGAAAATTTCTTTCAGAGCATTCATCATTCACATAGCAAGGCATGACCTGATGGTGCAAATGTCCATTTGTGGTTTGTGGGTTTTTTAATGCACAATACTTAAAACTATTCACTTACTTCTTTTTATAGAATCCTGAAATACTAAAACATCTTTGCCCCAGAATCCCACCGAAATAACAGAAACAATTGCATTTGATGTAACAGTAATTGAGAATTATTGATGCCAAGATTTGAAAGTAGTTATCATTACATATGCCTTCCTGTTTTAACTAGTTATTTGTCAGTTAAATAATTTGATTATATTTTTAATTAATCACACTACTTTGAAAAACAAGAAAAGCAAGAACACAGATGATTATTGCAGTTATTTTCTAGCTATTCTGAGCTTAAACTTAAAGAATTACTTTTGGGAACACAGTCCTTTATTTTCTGGCAAATTATGCAATTAACATTCACCAGCATGATTAAGTAATTGTTACTTATATAATCAATTGCTTCAGGACGTTTTTCACACAACATTCACATATATGTACCCTTTTCCATTTCTACATGTAATCTAATACTGTGGATACTGTAGATCCGTCTTTCAAAGAGGATGTATAGCAAAACTGACATTGCATTATTGAATCTTATCAGATGTAATTATTTACTCTGTCAAGTACAATGCCTTATTCCTGTGCTAAAATTCAGGCTCAACTGGCAATACCATTCATGACCAGGCTCCTATCAAACTCTTGATGTGTCACTGAGCCATCCATCAATATATTCCATACATAATGTAAAGATATATAAGAAAATTCGTGTTGAAATACATGCTTCAGACAAAGCAATCCCCTAAAATATCTAAAGAACAATGCAGCAAACTGCAATGATGTCTGCAGACTTTGTGATCCACAGAGTTTTTGTGTTCTTTCCTATGGCATCTTAAAACAGGTTCTATCAAGTTCACCAGGGGATTGCCATCATTATCAGCAGCCTAATGACACTATAGGGGAAGGTGCCATCAGGGCAGCTCGGGATCCAAAGGCAGCCCAAAGACTTCCATAAAGCTTGCAGAGGTGAATGTCCAACTGCAGCTCCTGGTCTATTTGCTGCAAGCAGCATTCTGCCAGCCCTCAGAACACCAAGCCTGGCAGTCTTACAGTCATGTGCAGAGTGCCCTTTACAACATGCTCTAACTTCTGATCAGCCCCAAAGTGCTCCAGCAGTTGGACTGGGGGATCATTGTAGGCTACCAGTGAAAATCAGTCCAACAAGTCACCAGACAACTTTCTACACTTTGAAACAAGTTTAAAAGCACTGAAGTCCTGTTAAGCAACAGCAAGGTATCAGACCTGGATTTCAAATGCTACGTTTCAACTGGACTGGAAATGATTTGGGAAAAAATTCTTATTTAAAAAAAAATTTTAAAAGCTAAAATACTTGGCTAAAGACTGCTGTCAAATAAGTACTCCATCCCTACCAATGGGCTTGTCTTTGTGCAAGATCTGCTTTAGTGGATTTCCCCCAGTCCCCACAGTAATATACATGAATGACCATCCCTAGGACATTACCAGTGTCAAGTAAGAAACCCCCACTCATGCAGCAAAAGGACAGGAAGAAATGAAAACTACTTTCAATGAAGTCATGCACTGAGCTGATTCTCATCTTGAAATATTTTGACTTTATTTTGAATATAGGGATTACAAAAATAATTTTTTCACAGCCAGATTTACTTTATACGAAAAAGGTCTTTTAATGGTACAATTTTCCTTTCAAAAGATCTTTCAGAAGTAATCTTCTCTCCCAGACTGTAATTTACAAAGTATTAGGTTTGTTCATGACAGACAAGAACACTTGTGGTGATGAATTCTATCAAAGCACATTGGCCAAATAATGTTTTCCAGATGATTTCAGAGGTGAAGGCATGAGGAAAGTTATCACTCTGCAGAAGGACTGAATTTTCAAGCAGTTTTTACTTTTCTACTTTTCTTAGCACATGTAGTTACTCTGCATAAGCCCAAGTGAGAAGGTCCCTCACAATGAGCACTACCACGAATTCAAAGGAGCTTTCACTCAATGCAGGACTGAGCAGCTGCTGGGGTCACTACACAAAAACACACAGGTCTGTATTTCCACTGCACAGCACTGCCTTCGCCCAGATAAATGTGTCACTTAGATCACTAAGTAGTAACTCAACTATTTCTAAATTACTGGTGTAAGCTTATAGAAAAAAAAAAAAAAAACAAAACCCTCTAATTTTTTTCTCCCATACAATAGTTTGGTGTTGGTAATTTCCTTCTTGGAAAATCTAAGATGTCAAACCTAGATGAAAGGCTTGAGAGACTGGGGCAGAGCCACAAGGGCCAGGCCCTTGTAGCCTGCAGCATTCAGACCTTGATGGAGACTCACAAGAGCCACAAATGTCACTGCTCTCTAAACACTCTCTGTAGTTTAGTACTACATCACAGCTTTGCAAATTCTGCAGTTGCATTGTCTTGGTTTACAAGACA
>VZSE01010435.1:0-28352 GCA_013398275.1 Promerops cafer
TATTTATTTCCTGTCAGATTTGTATTCTATTTTTTATTTTCCCGCAGCGAGCCGCCAGCAGGGAGGCAGCAGAGCCCGGGAGCCGGGCGGGGACAGCGGCACGGAGGCGCCGCTCCCGAGGAGCAGCAGCAGCAGCAGCAGCTTCCCCCCTCACCCGCAGGAACAACTCCAACTCCTCCTCCTCCTCCTCCTCCGGGGGGAAGCTCCCCGGGCGATCAGCCCCGCGAGCAGCAGCGGCAGCCAGCCCCCTTTGTTCTAGCGGGACTAGAAGTGCAGTCAGCGGGGAGAGCGCTCGTGCCATTAAACGCGCAGCAAGTTTTCCTGGGGACTTCCGCAATTCTGTGCATACGCTGCTGCTCAGTGCCCGATTTACCAACGCTAATTCCGTACATTTCCTCGGAAACGTGGCCCGGGTAGTACAGAAATTCCAGTGCGGATGGAAAACGAGCATTTGCAGTAAATGTTCCCTTACGAAAATCAGACAGAGGAAAAACATCCGATAGCAGGAAGGAGTAACACCGAAATCCCAGCTTGCCTGGGAAGCACGGTCAGGAACTTGTAACATGAAAACCTTTTGGAACAGTCAGGAATGTGGTGGAAGTGCATGGAATGATGATTTAAAATGAGGGTTTAAAATCTGCTTCCTCTGCTCTGACTTTAAAGGGAAGGGGGAAGTTACTCCTCTCCAAGAATTATCTGTATTTTGTGGGAATAACAATCCAAAGAAACTCCACTCTTACTCGGATTACACACCTGAAACTCTCAGCAGAGCTGGCAACTTCCAACGGACCCGAAGAGCCTCAGTTGCTGGAATAACAGAATCCAAGCTGGCAAAGTCAGGAATTTTATTTACAAATCCAGGGAGGAGGAGGAGGAGGAGACCAGGAGCACAGTGCGGCTGAAAGCAATGATTTATTGGGGTCGGCGGGAGATCGGGGCGACAGTCTCTGGCTGCGGTCGGGCAATCATCCGGGGGTCGCCGAGAGCGGCGGGCCAGGGCCAGGGCCAGGGCCAGGGCCAGGGCCAGGGCCAGGGCCAGGGCCAGGGCCAGGGCCAGGGCCGAGGCCGGCCGTGGCTCCGGCTCCTAGTGGCTCTCGCCCTTCTTGCCCACTACCTGCAGGGGAGAGAGCGCGGATGAGGCGCGGCGGGGGCGGGCAGAGGCGGCGAGCGGCCCGGCCAGCCCCAGGGCACGCTCGCTCACAGCCCGGCGCAGCTCAGAGCCAGCCCGGCCGCGCACCCGGCACGCCCCCGGAGAAACTCAGCTGGGAGAAACTGTCCTCCCCAAATTCACTGTCCTCCCCAAACTCACTGTCCTCCCCAAACTCACTGTCCTCCCCAAATTCACTGTCCTCCCCAAATTCACTGTCCTCCCCAAATTCACTGTCTTCCCCAAAATTCACTGTCTTCCCCTAAAATTCAACTTTTTTCCCCTAAAATTCAACTTCTTTTTCCACCCAACAATCCCCATTTTTTTCCCCAAAAAAATTCCCATTTTCCTGCCCTCCGAATGCAATCTTTTCCCCCCAAATTCCCTTTTTTTTGCCCCAAATTCTCAGATTTTTTCCCCAAAATTCCCATTTTTTTTAAAAAAAGGGGGGAAATGGGAAAAAAATGGAGGAAAAATGGAGACAAATGGGAATTTGGGGGCAAAATTGGATTTTTGGGGAAAAAGGAGGGAATAAAGGGGAGAATGGGAATAAATGGGCAAAAAATAGGAAAACAGGAAAAAGCAGGAGAAAATTGGGTAAAAAAAGGGAGAATGGCAAAAAAATGGAAAAGAGGGGGGAAAAAGGGAAAAATGGGAAACAACAGGAAAAGAAGGGGGAAAAATGGGAAAAGTGGAAAAACCAGAAGAAAATGGAGAAAAGCAGCAGTAAATGGAAAAGAAAGGGGGAAAATGGTAAAAAAAATTGGAAAAGAATGGGAAAAAAGGGGACCACACCATGCACCTCCTAGGAAATAGGAGAACCTATGGAAATCATCCAGAATTCCAGCTCTTAGAAAGCAAAGCCCTCGCAGGCCTGCTGGAAGGATCTCTCTGCCCCTCGCCCGTGGTCATCCCCTGCCGGGCAGCGGGAGGGAGGGATTCTCACAGCCCAGCTGAGTTCTCCACCCCCCAGTCATTAGGAGCTGCTAGGAAAAGCATCTGTAAAGCCCACTGCCAGAGTTAAATTTGGCATTCCTGTGAATTTGTTTATTCCTGGCCGGATTCCAAACCGTGTGCACACAGATTAGGCAAAGAAGTGAGAGAAAAAAGGAAAACCAGAGCTCAAGGATTAGGGATTAGGTGTTAGCAAGTATGGAATAGGAACAGAAATATTCTATACCAGTCGGAGGCAGAGAGGGACAAGTGGCCCATGTGTATGATCTGGAAAACCCAGCACGTGGATATGGAAATGATATGGAAATGGTATGCAAATGGCTCTGGATGTTTCAGCAGCTCAGCTCAGCCCTGCCCACCCCACCCCACCCTGCTGCAGCAACTCTTTAACTCTTTATTACCCCCAGGCCGAGCCAGGCTCCTCCCTTCCCACCAGACACTAGGACAGCCTTGGGCTCCCCAGCTCCACAGGCTTCAGTCCAGGCTGCACTGGTCCAGGACTGCTGGCACCTCACAGCGGCAAGCTCAGCATAAAAAGGGCACAGAATTTGGGAACGAGAAGAGCTGAGGGCAGGATCTGCAGCAGGGAGAGGAGGGCAAAGCTGAGCTGCTGAGTCAGGAGGTGAGATGCTCGGGGTTTGGGAGGGGGGCAGCTGAGCAGAGGGAGGAAGCAGGGAGGGAGGAAAGCCAGGCCACACCAATGCCATGGTTACTTTTAATTTCCTCTGCCTGTTTAGCTCTTTAGGAATGGGGAGTTAAGCTGGAAAACAAACAAAAGGAGGGTTACGAGAACCACAGCAGCAGCAGAATGTGTCCAAAGCGTACTGCAAACGAGCGGGCCTGAGGAGAAAGCAGGGATTTATTCCAAGGGGACACCAGGGTTTCTCTCAGGCTCTTCCCACCGCTCTCTGAGGACACCAGCAGCAGCTTTTCCCTGCTGTCCCCCTTTCCACCAATGCAAAGACCTCCCTTCTCCTCAAACTCCATGCTCAGGAAGGAAAACAGGAACATCATCATTACGCAGACTGTCCATGAGGGCGTGACTGGGGCAGGATCGCCAGCTCCCAATCCACTGCTGCTCCTGGATTTCTGAGCAGTTCCTCCCCATCCTGCCCTTCCCAGCACCATTGCCTGGGTGCTGTGTCCACAGACACCTTCTCCATGCAGCTTCAAAAGCCACAGAAACCCACAGAAAGAAGATCAAAAATCTATTCACGTGTTTCTAGCCTGGGGAGAATGAGGGAGGTCTCTAAAATCTGTATTTATTTTAGAAAAGTAGGACAATTTTTAATGACCTTGAGTGGCAGCGAAGGGCAGCAAAAGCTGTTAAACTCCTTTACTAACTTATTAGCAGCAGAGAAATTAAGTTTTAAGTTTAGTTAAGATCAAGTTTTGCTGCTAAAAATTAAGTAGGTGCCATGTTGGTGTTAGTGCTTTTAACCTTCTGAAATTAGAGGGTATTTGTACATAAATTCATCATGGAAGCAGTTTATTTTAAAATAAGACTCCTTATAATAAAGTTACCAAAAATGAGAGTCCTAAAATCAAGCTATAAATCTCACAGCTATTAAAAAAAATGTTGCCTTTGGTGTGTATAACTTGCCAGCCCCTCATGTTTTCAGTTCTTACCACTTATTTTTACCAAGTTGATGACTAAAACCTTGTAGAAAGCCCAGAAAGTTCCAGGACAAAGCTACGTGTTTGCCCAAAGCACCCAGAGTGTGGAATGAATTGTGTCACCCCCAGCCCAGCCCGGGCAGGCTCGAGCTGCTCCCCAGGGCGGGTGGTTAGCAAGGGACTCACTCGTTTGAAGTCGTTCATGTTGGTGGCCTGCACTGGAGTGCCAATAAATGTGAAATATGTGATCCTTGTCGTCTCCTCGTCACCATGATTGGACTGGACAAACAACTGGAGAGGGGAAAAAGCCAAAGAAAGGACTTTAATTCATCCCTGCATTGACACCTAAAGCATCAGCTGCTCGAGATGTGTGAATTGACCGAACGAAAGCTGCTTCCCAGTTAGGGAGGTCTCTGTCTCCTCATTTCAGCGACGCTTTAGGGAACCCTGGCAGTTTGCTAGAGCCCCCCAGCTGGGGTTTCCCAGCTCCCAGCTCCCAGCTCCAGCCAGCAAACGCAGGACGTTTGTGCGCGGTCACAGCGCCACTGGGCTCCGACTGGAAACTGGGTCGGTACCGAGGCCCCGCTGGGCAGGCCCCCCCCAAGGCCCGGGACGCTGCGGCCGGCTGGGCAACGGGGACTCACAGTGACACTGTTGACGTTCTGGAACTTCACGTAGCGCAGCTGGATGATCCCATCTTCCTTAATGTCCTCCGGGCCCAGCTCCAGGGCCTGCGTGGGCTCGCTGCGCTCCGCCTCCTCGAAGTCCATGGAGCGCGGCAGGTTGATGAAGATTTTGATGTATTTTGGCCCTTGCCCTGGGACACAAGAGAGCGGCGTGAACGGGACTCCCTGTGCGCAGGGCACGGCGCAGGGAGCGCCAGGACGCGGGGCAGCGTGACACTGCCTGCCGCTGCACGCCGAGGCACTGCAGGAAGAGCACGCCGCGTCCCCCTGAGGCTCTCACCTCAGCCTGCAATTACACCCAGGCGCCTCTCTGCAGGCTGCCGAACTGTAAACAGCTCTACCTGTGCATCAGACCACAACAGACACTTCCACTTGGGCATCCCACTGCAGTAAATACTCCATTTGTCCATCAATCTATGCTAAATAGTTGTGTAACATTGCAATAAATACTTGAGCATCAAACGGCAACAAACACTTCCATTTGGGCATCAAACTGTAGTAAATACTCCATTTGTCCATCAATCTATGCTAAATAGTTGTGTAACATTGCAATAAATACTTGAGCATCAAACGGCAACAAACACTTCGATTTGGGTATCCAGCTATAGTAAATACTTCCTTTGTGCATCAATCTATAATAAATATTTCTATTTGTGTGTCAAATTGCAATAAATACTTTGATTTGTGTATCAAACTATAGTAAATACTTTGTGTATCAATCTATAATAAATATTTCTATTTGTGTATCAAACTACAATATACACTTCGATTTGTGTATCAAACTATAGTAAATACTATTTGTGTACCAATCAATACTAAATACTTTGATCTGTGTATCAAACTACAATAAATACTATTTGTGCATCAAACTACAAAAAATACTATTTGTGTATCAATCTATAATAAATACTATTTGTATACCAATCTATAATAGATACTTTGATCTGTGTATCAAACTACAGTAAACACTTATTTGTGTATCAATCTATAATAAATACTATTTGTGTACCAATTTATAATAAATACTTGGACTTGTGTATTGAACNATACTTTGATCTGTGTATCAAACTACAGTAAACACTTATTTGTGTATCAAACTACAATAAATACTATGTGTGTACCAATCTATAATAAATACTTGGACTTGTGTATTGAACTACAGTAAATACTTTTGTGTATCAAACAATAATAAACATTTATTCGTGTATCAAACTATAACAAATACTTTGTGTATCCAACTACAGTAAATACTTTTGTGTATCAAACAATAATAAACACTTATTCATGTATCAAACTATAATAAATACTTTGTGTATCAAACTATAACAAATACTTTGTGTATCCAACTACAGTAAATACTTTTACCTGTGTACCAAACGGTAATCTTTGCTTATCAATCAATAATAACTAATAAATAATTCTGTCTGCACCACTCACCGTTGTCTGGCCCCTGAAGTTTCATAGAGTAGAGCTTGACAGGCTGACTAAAAGCTACAGTGATAAGCAGCTGCGGAGGAAAAAAATCCCAGTTATAAACCGGTTCCTTCATTTGGAACCAGCTCAGCACAGGAGCAGGGATCAGGGAGCTCTGGAATGAAATGCCGTGGTCACTTCCCCCCGTCCCACACAGTGTGGCCCCCGATGTCCCAGGAACTGCTCCCCGGCCCGGGAAGCGCCACGTGAAAGCGCTGCCAGCAGCAGCCCCGTGCCCGGCCGGGCACCCCGGGGGCGCGGGGCACACCTGCTCGTCGCAGTCGGACTCCAGGTACGAGGAGTCCTTGCGCAGGCAGTTCTCGAAGCCGTGCTCGTCGCTCTCGTTCAGGCACTCGCAGCCAGCCTTGTTGATGAACGGCAGCAGGTCCATCTGGGGACAGAGCACAGCTGTCACTGCCGCGACAGCCAGGCCACGGCGGCTCCCACGGGAGAGCCACTGGGGTCACAGAGCCTCGTGGGAGAGCCACTGGGATGGGGCAGCTCCCACGGGAGAGCCACTGGGGTCACAGAGCCTCGTGGGAGAGCCACTGGGATGGGGCAGCTCCCACGGGAGAGCCACTGGGGTCACAGAGCCTCGTGGGAGAGCCACTGGGATGGGGCAGCTCCCACGGGAGAGCCACTGGGGTCACAGAGCCTCGTGGGAGAGCCACTGGGATGGGGCAGCTCCCACGGGAGAGCCAGGGCATGGGGCAGCTCCCATGGTAGAGCTACTGGGATGGGGTAGCTCCCACGGGAGAGCTACTGGGATCAGAGAGCTCCTATGGGAGAGCCAGGGCATGGGCAGCTCCCACAGGAGAGCCACTGGGATCAGAGAGCTTCATGGGAGAGCCACTGGGATCAGAGAGCTTCCTGGGAGAGCCACTGGGATGGGGCAGCTCCCACGGGAGAGCCACTGGGGTCACAGAGCCTCGTGGGAGAGCCACTGGGGTCACAGAGCCTCGTGGGAGAGCCACTGGGATGGGGCAGCTCCCACGGGAGAGCCAGGGCATGGGGCAGCTCCCATGGTAGAGCTACTGGGATGGGGTAGCTCCCACGGGAGAGCTACTGGGATCAGAGAGCTCCTATGGGAGAGCCAGGGCATGGGCAGCTCCCACAGGAGAGCCACTGGGATCAGAGAGCTTCCTGGGAGAGCCAGGGCATGGGGCAGCTCCCAGGGAGAGCTACTGGGATCAGAGAGCTTCCTGGGAGAACTACTGGGATGGGGCAGCTCCCACAGGAGAGCTACTGGGATGGGGCAGCTGCACATCCCACAGGGATCAGGGACACGCACAAACCCTCAGGGGGTACCAACACTAAACAGGTGTATCAGCCGTACCTTCCCAGCTCTCCAAGGCATTTAAAAGAGGGAATTATTGATGAATTACCAATAAATCAAGCCACATTCAGCAGGAATTAATTCCTGTGTGCCACTCAGGGCAGGCACATCACCTTTCCCAAGTATTCCTGTGCCATCCCTTTTTAGTTTTTGTTCTTTTATAGGCACACAGAAACACAAAGTGAATGCCTTTAGGACCATCGACCCCAGCAAACATTAGGAAAAGAAAGAATGAGACTTCTTTCACTTCATGAAATGTTTGGGAAGACAGGTTGGGATGGCTGAGAAGGAAAAGGTTTATCATGGGACACAAAATTCATTTTAATGACTAGGGAGATTCCTCATTCTTAATAAAAGTGTGTATGTCAATATTTAAATTTTTTCTGGAAAAGAAAGCCCAGACAAGTGATCTTTTTGGGCAGCTTTGCCTAAAATCCAATTATTTGACTAGAAGAGCATTTGAAAGGCCGGGGTTTTTAACAGCTGAGCTACAGCAGCACTGCAATGAAACTCTGGGGAGATGCTCACGTATCCTTTGGGGATGTCTGTGTCCTCGCTGTTGCCGGGATCGTTCTCCAGGTGCTGTTTGATTTTGTCTTCCAAGCCCACGGCATCTGCCCCCTGGTACTGGTCGATGCGCACCTTGTTCCGGAAGAACAGGAACGTGGGCGTTGCCGAGATGTTGTTGGTGGCAGCCGTGCCCTGCCAGCAGAAACGAGTCCCCGTTCACTGCTTTGGGTCAATCTCACCCGCACGCTGGGAGCCAGCTGGCCCCACTCATACGCCCATTTATTTAATTTTTGGAGGGGATTCTGGAGCACAGACCTGGCACTGGTGCACGTCCACCTCCAGGAACGTTGCCTGCGGGTATTTGTTGCTCAGGGCGCTGAAGGCGGGCGCGATCCGCAAGCAAGGGCCGCACCTGTGGGAAAGCGACACTTCCACTGAATTCCACTCCTCTTCCATTGCTCAGTGATGCAAGCAAGCAGAACCCCAAGCAGAACCAGAACATTCCTGCTCTTCCTGACAGCCGGCTGTAAAAATAGCCTCTCCACCTGCCTGCCAGCAGGTGAGACAATGAAAGATGACATTTAGGGGTCTGCAATTTACTGCCTTTGCTTGCAGCATTTTTACCACACTCCTGCTCAATAAAGTGTTACAAAGGAGGGCAAAATCAGCAAAAAAATACTACTAAGAACAAACGCGTATCATTAGTTCATGTTGCCTCCTGGGAAAAAATTATATTTACATACAACTTAAATATTTAATGGTCAACAGGTATCGAAGCTTCAGTGATCATAAAATTCTTCCCACAGTAAATCTCATTTATACCTGTAACCAGTTATTGCCATATTTATTTGGCCCTGGGAGGACAAAGTTGGTTTCCTTTGATTTAACTACATTGCCTTGGCTGACAATGTGTATTTTTTACTTATTCTGTGTCAGCGAAAGTGTAGGAAGTGCTCAGCTGCACCAGTTCCTGTAAAGGGAGTTTCTCACTCGGAAAGAGAAAGGAAAAGTGGAATAAAAAAACCCTGACGTAGAAAACTGGCAAAAAAACCCCCACAACTAAGAGGCAGCAGCCAGACAATAATGAGGTGCCCTATGAAGCCCTAAACCCCCAAGAATACCAGTATTCTCCCTAATTTCACAGATTAACGGGAATAATTCAGATGTTGAGGTTTATTTGGTGACAAATTCATCCCGATTTCACCACAGGTGCACCTCCCTGCTGAGAAGGGGAAAAGGGATAATGCACTTGTCCTGGGAAAATGGGGTGCAGATCCAGCCAAGATTTTTGGGGGCAAAGGATGTTTTTCCAAGTTTTTATGTGTTCTTAGTGCTGTCCGCGCCTTGCTCCCATCAGTTTCCTGCCCTTTAACGGGGCTTTAAAGCAGCGCAGCCCCTGCTCCCTCCGAGCGCCGGAGGGCTGGCGGGTCCGCAGAGCAGAAGACGCGCTTCGGCAGGACAAATGGGGATTTATTCCAGGAACTGGGAACACGGGGTTGAAAATGATGTCACTTACAAAGGCGCTGCTGCTGTGACTGCGCTGACGCGTTACGGAGCGCCCCTCACGCTGCGAACCGCGCCGGGGAACCCCGAATAAAAACATGGGAACACAGGAGCCCTTCCCGGGAGCCTGAGGCGGGAGCGGCGCGCAGGGAGCCGCGTCCCGCCCTCACTCACCCCCTCATGGTGAACTTCACCACGGCCAGGCGGGAGCCGGCGGCGCTCAGCTCGGGCTGGAACTCGGTGTCGTTGGCGATCACCTTCACGCCCGCCATGGCCGCGGGCCCCGGTGGCGGTGCCGGGTGCGATGTGCAGCGTCACGGCGGGCAGGACGCCCGGCATGCACCGCTGGGACGGGCGCAGGCGCGGCCGCCCCGCGCCGCTCCCGCCCGGCCGCCGCCCGCCATCTTGGGCGGGGCGGGGCGGCAGCGCCGCCATCTTGGGGCAGGGCAGCGCGGACGCAGCGACGCCGCCGGCGGCCATTTTGGGAACGGGCAAGCGCGGGAATTCTGTGAGGGGAGACGCGCCTTTAAACTTTAACATAAAAATTTGCTACTAGTTTCGTCATTAACTCGTTTTTTGGTGACGTTCTGGGGATGACCGGTCTGTCTTGCAGGCAGAACTGATGTCAATTTTTGTCACCTTACTTATGTTTTTTAATAAAGCCACGCTGTCGCGATACTGAAAAGAATTCTGAAATAAACGCTGAAGCAAAAAGGGGGGAAATAAGAGATAAATAAAAATTAAGAATAAAACTGAAGTTAAACCCAGGACTTTTTCTGACCCCATTTGCAGCGTCATTCCTGACAGCTTCCCAAGGTACTTTATAACACAACATAATGTCACTTCAAGATGTCTCATATTTCCGCTTTTCCTGCTAAAAACCGGGAATATCCCCAGCATTCTGCTCCCGCCTGTTGTAATTTAAAAGCCTTGCAGGAATCGCTAACTAATTAAACAAGCAAGTAATCACCGGCTCCCTGCGCGCCCTCAGCGGAACCCCGCAGTTTCCACGGCGGCGCCGCCTGCCGTCAAGCGCGCCGGCCGGAGCTTTACGCCAGTGTCGCGGGACGCGGTGTCACCCGGCCGCTGCCGCACCGAGCGCGGCGGGGCCGCGGCGCCCGGGGCACGTGAGGGCCGGGAAAGCCACCGGGACCAGGACCGGCACCGGCACCGAGCAGGTGCGACCGGGGACGGGGGCGGGAGAACTGCGCGGCCCCAGCGGGAGGGGTGGGGCGAGCGCCCGGCTCTCCGCAGGCCGCCTCAGCATCCGCGGCGGGAGCGCTGAGGGGGCTGCGGCAGCGGGAGGCGCAGGGACGCGGGCGTTCGGGGGTCCAGAGACTCGGCTGGCCACGAGCCCCAGGAGCCCGGCGATCCCGGGACACCGGGACCGGCCCACGCTGGTAACGGGGCAGCATTGCGGGCAGGATTTCATCAGGTTTCACCTCAGAACGAGCACCAGGTTATTAATGGATGGAGGTTTCCATCTCTGCTAACGGAGCCTTACCGAAGGAGAGGCTCCTCACACGGAACTGATCCTCTTGGGGGGCTTAAATGCCTTTTAATGGCAATTTTTTTGCTACCTCGCAGCTTTCCCCAGTTCTGTTTCCCTTTCCTGCGCCAGACACGGTGCTCTTGGCACGCAGGGATGGGATTTGGAGTTCTCCAGCTGCTTTGGATAACTGTCCTTTGTGACAGTTTGGAACAGGAAAAATTACTATGGGTTCAGAGTGTCATCAAATTAAGCACCAGGAAAACCTGCAAGTGGCTTCCAAAGGTGTTAATTAACTCCAGTCCCGTGTCCCAAATTAGTATTTCCTTCTCTGTCTTGGTTTGGAACCTCCTGCATACCCAGGGAAGGTGATTTCATTATATTCTCACTCCCTCAATGGTCCCTTTTCTCCATCCCTAAATAATAAATAGAAAGTCTGATCTGTAATTAAGTTAAACATCGTTAGATTTTTCTAAAATGCTTAAATAGCCCATTCATAGCTATTTTATACTATTTGGCACTATTTTGTGCTATTTAATAGTATTTTGGAGGCGGATTATTGCAGTGTGCACACATATGCTGAGATGAATTCCTTACTTAATGGAAATACAAGCGTTTGGGAAGAGTTACACTGGTGGGGTTACTTCTGTTTTACCTCTTCCTCCCATGGATTTATTCTGTTTGGGGGCTTTTCTGGCTATAAAAACCCATATTGTGGATTTCTGGGTAGACAACTTGAAAAGGCATTTAGTTGAGTCTTGGATTCAGTATTTAATACCTTGTACTTGAAAAATCAGTTTAGTGGCTTTACTGAAATAGGAATTGATCCGGGATTATTAAATGTGCCTAAATCCCACCTTTAAGCAGAGCAGTTCATAGAGTCACTGGATTATTCTGTCAGGTTGACAGGTTATTTAACATTTTTTTGGTTCATTTCCTCATTTAAATAATTGCTTTCCCTTTAAATATTTTTAAAATCCTGTTTTCGGGAAGGTGTTTTTCCACATCCCTTCATTTGTTCTGTATATTGTACAATATTGTTACGTGTATTCCCACATCTGTGGATTTATTGTGTGTAAAAGATTAGAATTATTTTCATATTATTTATTTGTTTATTATTTGCAAGGTTTTATGTTAGAAAATTCAAAGTGAAGGAACTAAATACAAGGGTGATGAGATGGATGGATGGATATGCATGTATATCCCTATGTACATGGAATAACAGAATAATTTGCTTTATTGCGTTTGGGGAAGAAAACCAGGATTTTGGCACTTGTGGAAGTGACAGAGACAAGTTTACCCCATGGAGACAGAAATATTAACAGGAAGAACTGTGCTCATGGCACCTTCATTTTCCACTTCCAGGTTCCCTTTTCTTCAGGAAATAGTGGGTCTGGGGGAGTTCTGAATGGCTGGAAGGTGGGGATTGGTGTGGGATGATTCCCTGCCTGCTTTGGGGCCCGTTTGGCACTGGGACGGTGTTGATTTGCTCCTGTACTTTGTCATCACTGATGTCAAAAAATGGAATTATTGATTGTTTTCAGACAAAAAGGGATTTTGGAGCTGGCAGGGGCTGCAGTTGGTGTTTGCCGGGGCTAAGCTCTGGAATCCAAATTCCTGGGAAATTAAAATGTGGTTTTTCCTGAAAAGGAAGTTTTTTATGAAGGCCTTGCGCTGCCATAGTCAAAAACTAGAAGGAAAGAGGTAGTTTTTCTTTTTCCTCTCTCTGCCAGAGCCTTGCTATGAAATGTTCTGAGAGCTGTGTTTGAAATGGGACTGTCAGGGGGTTGATTGTGTGTTTTCTGCTTGGAAAATCTGGAATCTCCTAGGTTACTGTGTGCTAATGCTCTTGTATGTTGTAATATCCTCCTATATGTTCCTTTTGAAAATTCCCTTTATTCAGAATGGTGTGGGTTTGGAGGTGTTCAGAAGTAGCTTTAACTGCAGAATCATTAGTTGCAGGCTCTCCAGCAGCAATTCTGTGTCCCAGAAGGGGAGTTTCTGTATTTATTTCAAAGTGCAGCTGTTTTTGACAGCCAGGTGACACAGGAACACTGTGACTTGTTCCCTGAACTGGGAGCAGTAGGACAGCAGAGAAGTGGGAAAGGATTTTTGTGTTGCTTATTGGTGTTTTTCAGCTCTGATTTAGTCATTTTTGGCTTGTTTCCTCACAAAAATTGAGTGGGTATTTGTTTGCTGTAGGTGGTTTTGTTCTTGTTGTTGATATTTGCATTTTGTTCTGTTGCATCTGGACACTTTATTCCTGCTTTTATTCTATTTTTATGATGATTTCCCTGTAAATCAAGCCTGGTTTAATTGTAGCTCTTTGTTTGTCACCCTGTTGTTTAAAATGCTGAATTAATTTCTCTTTCTGTGTTGTGATGGTCCAGACAGAGCAATTGATCCAGCATTGCATAACAATTAACTCTGCAGGGCCAGGTGTGGTTTGCAGTGTGGAAAAAGACTGGATTTTTGGTCTTCATTGATCCTGATCATTAAATTTGAGCTCTTAATTAAATAGCTTTTAGTGAAGATGGACCAGTGTGCTGCCAGAAATGAGCTGCTTTACTGGGAAGGGTCATTTGATGTGATATTACTGACTTTGTGCTGTGGATTTTGTGGAAACCCCACAATTGATCCCTGACTTGTCAGGAGCCTCCCGGGAGCCATGTGTAATCCTTAGCCATTCATTATCCTGCCCTTGCTCCCTCCCTTCCCCCTTTTTTCCAGGGACGCAGTCGCGTTCCAGTTCTCTGGCTACAGAGGGTGGCAGCACTCCTCAGATGGAGTAGCCATTCCTGGGGTTTTTAATAAGAAATGTCAGGAGCTTCTCTTGGAATGCATCGGGGCGCTGCCATGGGTTGTGCAGGGAAGCTGTGGATGCCCCATCCCTGGAAGTGTCTGGGTTGGAGCGACCTGGGGCACCTGCCACTGTCCCAGGCTGCTCCAAGCCTGTCCAGCCTGGCCTCGGACACTGCCAGGATGCAGTGGGACGGACAGGGCTGGAAAACCTCCCTGCTGTGTGGCAGGAGGACACTGCTGGTTCGCCTGTTGGCTCCTTGTGTCCATCCCAGGGATACCCGTGGTTATCCCAGCAGCAAGTGGAGTTGGGAACCTCACTCACATTCGGGCATTTTCTGTCATAATTCAGATTTATTCCCTCTGAATTGCTGTGAACAGGTTTACAGACCTGTGAAAAATGCAAATATGGCTGGGAATCTCAAGGTAGAAGAATGTGTATATAGCTATTTTAAAAACCCACAAAAGCACACATATTTTATTATAGTTCTTCCATGAATCCTGCCTGTTTTTGTGTGTTTGTGCTCCTCTAAATCAGAGCTCTGGTTTGAGCTGGGGTGAGTTCAGAGCACAAACCTCCACAAGATAATCCACAAGGGCTGCTTGGTTATTAACTTAACACGACCTTTTCACTGATAAGAAAACCTCAGTTCTAAAAGCATGGAAGTGCTCGGCAAGCTGGGAATGTTGCTACCACAAACAGAGGGTTGTTGTGGGGTTTAAATCTTGTGCAAATCCAAGTGAGTTTTATTGCCACAACTTGAGTTTCTATTCCCAGTCATTGAGACTATTTTGACCTGGGGACAATTGAAATTCCACTGTGTTTTTTGTGTCAATATGTTTGGAAGATCCGAAATGTTGCTGTAAAGATAGTGCTAGACCTATTTCCTGCTGGAGAGTGGCCAGGATCCAGTTTAGCAGTGGATTATACAAGGTTGATTTCACCTAAGGCAGGATATTCCATATTCCAACATGAATGTCTGTGTAGCAGGGACATAATAACATCAGGGATATAAAAACTGCTTTGGCCTCGGGGCTTAAAATATTTTTTACTTCAAAATTATTCTAAAATGAGGGATTTGGGCAAAAATCCTTGTGTGCACAGGGATGTGCTGTTTGGCCTCCATCTTTTACTCCCCTCCTTCTCAATTTGAAGGATAATATTTTGGATTTTGGGAGAATGCAGCTCCCCCCCCCAGTGTAAATAAACAAGCACCATTGCCTCGTACCTGGGGGGTCATGTCTGTCTGTCCGTCTGCTGCACCCCATCTGCTGCATCCTGGGACCCCCCTCCCCAGATGTGAGGGGACACATGGGCAGAGATGGGAGGGGACAAGATGGTAGAAGCATGAGGGGAAAGGTGGCAAAAACATGAGGGGAAAAGGTGGCAAAAACATGAGGGGAAAAGATGGCAAAAACATGAGGGAAAAAGAGCGGGAAACATGAGGGGGAAAGGGCGGGAAATATGAGGGGAAAAGGGCAAAAACATGAGGGGAAAAGGGCGGGAAACATGAGGGGAAAAGGGCGGGAAATATGAGGGGAAAAGGTGGCAGAAACATGAGGGGAAAAGGTGGCAAAAACATGAGGGAAAAAGAGCGGGAAACATGAGGGGAAAAGGGCGGGAAACATGAGGGGAAAAGATGGCAAAAACATGAGGGGAAAAGGTGGCAGAAACATGAGGGGAAAAGGTGGCAAAAACATGAGGGGAAAAGATGGCAAAAACATGAGGGAAAAAGCAGGAAACATGAGGGGATAAAGGGCAGGAAACATGAGGGGAAAAGGGGCAAAAACATGAGGGGAAAAAGGGCAAGGAACCATGAGGGGAAAAGGGCAGGAAACATGAGGGGAAAAGGGCGGGAAACATGAGGAGAAAAGGGCGGGAAATATGAGAGGAAAAGATGGCAAAAACATGAGGGGAAAAGATGGCAAAAACATGAGGGGAAAAGGTGGCAGAAACATGAGGGGAAAAGGTGGCAAAAACATGAGGGGAAAAGATGGCAAAAACATGAGGGAAAAAGCAGGAAACATGAGGGGATAAAGGGCAGGAAACATGAGGGGAAAAGGGGCAAAAACATGAGGGGAAAAAGGGCAAGGAACCATGAGGGGAAAAGGGCAGGAAACATGAGGGGAAAAGGGCGGGAAACATGAGGAGAAAAGGGCGGGAAATATGAGAGGAAAAGATGGCAAAAACATGAGGGGAAAAGATGGCAAAAACATGAGGGGAAAAGGGCAGGAAACATGAGGGGAAAAGGGCGGGAAATATGAGGGGAAAAGGGCAGGAAATATGAGAGGAAAAGATGGCAAAAACATGAGGGAAAAAGATGGCAAAAACATGAGGGGAAAAGATGGCAGAAACACGAGGGAGAAGAGAAGGTAAAAACATGAGGGGAAAAGGGTGGGATACATGAGGGGACAAAATGGCGAAGATGGGAGGGAACAAGATGGTAGAAATATGAGGGGAAAAGACAGCAAAAACATGAGCGAAGGGAAGAGCCCAGGATGTTGCTGATAATGTTATGCTGTTGGAATTCCAGGCGCTCCGTGGCCATGGCCGGGAACAGCCTGGTGCTGCCCATCGTGCTGTGGGGCCGGCGCGCCCCCACCCACTGCGTGTCCTCCCTGCTGCTCGTGGATGGCTCCGTCATCGTCACCGGCTGCCACGACGGGCAGATCTGCCTCTGGGACCTGGGTCCTGACCTGCAGGTGATGGATCCAGAATTCACGTTCCCAGCGCCTGGGAGTGCACCCTCAGCCTGCCCTCCCTCTCCCGATGCTTGGGAGGCTGCTCTGCCCTTCCCACAGCGCTGTCAAAGGTTACAGAGGTGTTTTGGCCCTTGCACCTCGTTGCTGCTCCTGTAGGAAGTCTTTTTAACTCATTCCAATTTCTTGGAGCTGCTCTAAACCAGTTGCTTTCTAGTTGAGCTGCTTAATATGCTGCTGTGAAAAGGAGTTCCTTCCCACTATCCCATCTGGCAGTGGGAAGCCATTACCCCTTTTCCTGGCACTCCATTCCCTGTCCCAAGTCCCTCTCCAGCTCTCTTGGAGCCCCTTCTGGCACTGGAAGGGGCTCTGAGGTCTGCCCTTATTTATGGATATATGGGAACTCAGCTGGGGAAAGCTCGTAATGTGCAACACAATCTTTTTCATTCAGCCAAACTCAGTTTAAATTGAATTGAGTCAAATTCGGCTCCTGATTTGTAAATATCAACAGAAGGTTGCAAAATGCATTTACCCCCCAAATTCTCATTCCTGAGCGAAGTAGAAAGTCTTCCAAGATGACCTATCCACTGCTGTGCTAATTAAATGTGTGTGCACATATTAATGGATACACAACACATGAAGTAGAAAGCTGGGATATGAATATTCTGGTCATTTGTGTGATTTTGACTCCCTGTTTTCTTTCCCTGATCGCAGATCAATCCAAGAGCTCTGCTCTTTGGTCATACAGCCTCAGTTACTTGTTTATCCAAGGCCTCAGCTTCCAGTGAAAAGCAATATATAGTGAGTGCATCAGAGAGTGGGTGAGTTTCAGAGTGTTTATTGATGTGCAGAACTGCAATAATGGGCATTTGTCCCCAGTTTATCTGTATATTCAACACTGTGTTTGATTTTTATCCTCAAGAAAAAATTTCTCAGCAAATACATTTTGTTTTTTAATTGGTTTCATTTATTAATCAGAGAGCAGCAGTTTAGTGATAGAAGCAGGAAGAATTTCTTGTGCAATTGATATCCAAAGAGATAGAGAATTTTTTATCCAGAAAAGCCAGGGAATGATTTGCCTAAATAACCTTTTAGCAAGGAATTTGAGAGGAGGATGTGTCAAAATTTAGAATTTCCAGCTTGGGCCAATTTCAGGGCTAAGTAATCTCTTCCCATTGGATTTAAAACCAAAATGTGTTTTCATCGGGGATGTATCTATCTGATGGGAAGGAGAAAGCACCTCACAGATTCTGTTCTGATTAAATCAGAATATAAAGTTTCAAATTAAAAAGTACTGTAAGGGGGGTAATAGCTGCTCATTTGAACTCCTACAGGTTCTTTAATTTATCATCGCAGGGAACAGGAGGTTGTGTGGATTCAGGATTCAGGATTTTGAGTTTCTCTAAGTACAATGGATACAATCCCTAATAAATGGTTCAGTTGAAGTTGCTCCCGTGTTTGAGGTTTAAGTGCCTGAAGCCGGGCCTGTTTTCCATGTGTTTTTCCTGTGTTGCAGGGAGATGTGCCTGTGGGATGTGAACGATGGGCGGTGCATCGAGTTCACCAAGCTGGCCTGTGCACACACGGGCATCCAGGTGAGTGCTGGCAGCGACGGCAGAGCGGGAAGTGTCCTCCTGCAGGCACGCTGCTTTTGGGAAGCACACCTGCGGTCCAGAATGAAGGGACCCCGTGCTGCAGGGATTCTAATGCTGCTTGCTCCCATCCGTGCAGTTCTACCAGTTCACAGTCGGCACGCAGCGGGAAGGGAGACTCCTCTGCCACGGACATTATCCTGAAATTCTGGTCGTGGATGCAACCAGCCTTGAAGTTCTTTATTCTTTGATATCCAAGATCTCTCCTGACTGGATCAGCTCCATGGCCATCATCCGGTCCAACAGGACACAAGGTGAGTATTCCACTGTTCCAGGCTGCTCCAAGCCCTGTCCGGGCTGGCCTTGGGCACTGCCAGGGATCCAGGGGCGGCCCCAGCTGCTCTGGGAGTCCTGCTCCAGCTGGATCAGCTGGCACGGGCTGAAGTGTCACCTGGGCACAGGCTGGGTTTGTTCTGCTAATTGGTGTTAATTTGGTGGGCTTAGTTTCCAGCAGATGAGTGTCTTATTTGGGCGTTCATGCTGTGGAGACTGGAATTCCCGAGAGGTGTGGGGAGCACTGAGGAGAAAATCCTGACTAAAGGACTTCTCCCTTGAGTTAAGGCTCAGCAACAGTTGTAAACTGGGCATTCCCAAAAACCTGGGGTGGGAAAGCATGGCTGTTATCCTCACAGCAAATAAATTGCTGGAACAATAGCTCTGCTATGAAGTGTTTCCTGCTACTGCCTTGCATTTATTCCTTGTTCCGTGACCATCTTCACAAATAAACATTCCGTTCGGAAGCAAACGCTCCAGGAATGCTTGGCTCGGGTTTTCATTTATGCTCAGATGTGCACAGCTCAGGAAGTGTTTGTGCCTCAGCCTCGTTTCTGTGTTTCCCAGAGGACACCGTCGTGGCTGTGTCCGTGACTGGCATCCTGAAAGTCTGGATCATCACCTCGGAAGTCAGTCGGATGCAGGTAAGCAAAGGCTGCTGGATTACTGCTGCTTCCTGGTGGGATGGAGGGTTCTGTTCCTGATATTCTGCTGCTGATAGTCTTCTTCCTCTTTGCCAGTGGGAAATCACCTCACTGAAATTTCCTTTACTGATTTAAGTTGCCGTCAGAATTCCTAATACTTCTCAGAGAGCTGATTTCCAAATTAAGTGTAGAATTATGTCCAGTTTTTCCAAATCTGTTTTTTATTTGTACCGTGTAGTGATTTGGGTTAATATTTTGCTGAGCAGACCGTACAATTTTTAGGAATATTCATTATATGGGATTATCTCCAGCTCCCTGTTATTTGGCATTTCCTGGGTACTAATGAATAAAAATATTAAAGGAGATCTGCCCCAGGTCTCAGACCTGTGGTAAATCAGCTCTTCACAGAAACCTCTTGTAAAATACGTGTATCAACTAAGGAAAAATCATCTTCTCTTTGGGAGTGACATGGGAGTGGAATCTGCTCCACTCCAGCTTCCTGCCTGGCTGCAAGGTCAGCACCACTAATCTGTCCTGCTGGGGAATCTGGGACACTTAAGTGCCCAGAGAGGACACCATGTGCTCCTGCAGATCTGCTTAGGAGGAGTAACGGAATAAAAACTGCTCCAGGGGGTTGGGTTTTCCACAGAAATCGGCCGTGTGGCACCTGGGGACGTGCCCCAGTCTTCTCCCATGGGCTCTGGCACGGTCCTGAGTTCTGTGGGAGCAGGGAAAGGTGGGCTGAGTGCTGGTTCTGCTTGGTTTAGGACACCACCCCAGTGTTTGAGGAGGAATCCAAACCCATCTACTGCGAGAACTGCCAGAGCATTTCCTTCTGCGCCTTCACGCAGCGCTCGCTCCTGGTCGTGTGCTCCAAGTACTGGAGGGTAAGGCAGAACCCCTGGGGCCTTCTCCCTCAGGAATCCCCATTAAACTGCAGGAAAACATCCAGATCGAGATGCTCCAAGTCTCTTCAATGTACCTCTACTATATATTTAAAGCATTTCTAGATGTTTAATCCAAATCTCTGCCTGTGGTGCAGGTTTGGAACAAGATGACCCTTAAGGTCTTTTCCAGCCCAAACCGTTCCATGATTCTGTGATACTGAACCCAAAGTCAGCTGCTGCCTGGGCATTTTAATGTGTAATTATTGGTTAATAACAGCAGACTTTGTTTCCTGTTTCCTCTCAGGTTTTCGATGCTGGAGATTATTCCCTCCTTTGTTCAGTGCCCAGTGAAAATGAGCAGACCTGGACTGGTGGGGACTTTGTGGCAGCTGATAAAGTGATTGTATGGACAGAGGATGGACAAAGTTTCATCTATAAATTGCCAGCCAGGTACTCAACAAAAAAAACCCCCATTTATTTAATTTTTGATTAATTTGAATTGAACTGAATTAATTGAAGAACTACTGAAATATTGGTCCAGTAAAGGAAGACATGTAAATACAAAACTAGAAAATTAATTCAAAATCTGGCATCAAAGAGGTTAAAAATGGCAAGAGTAAAATCAAAGACTTTCTTTCTGACATCTTCATGGTGTGCAGATGTGTTTGTTCTGGGTAGAGATAGTGTTTTATCTTGAATATTCCCACATAAATCATGTGCGAGCTCCTTCCTTGCCCTCAAGTTTCCTCATCAGAGCATGAGGATGGGAGCAACATCCATGTGCTCCTGTAGGAATCACTCTTTGAATGCAAGGAATTTCACTCCTTCCTTTGTTCTTACACCCAGCTGCCTCCCAGCCAGTGATTCGTTCCGCAGGGACGTGGGGAAAGCCGTGGAAAACTTGATTCCACCTTTATTGTACAGCGTGTTGGACAGAGCAGAGAAACAGGTACAACTTCCTCTGGAGCTTTTCTGATGGGCTGTGTTGGGTTTTGTCCTGCTTTAACAGGAAGGAAGCTTGGAGCTGAGCACGTGCCTTGTGCGTGTCTGAGGCTGTTCCTTATTTTTCAAACAGCTCCTAATATGTCCTCCAGTGACTCGGTTCTTCTGTGGCCAGAGAGAGTTTTCCTACAGGCTCTTAATCCAAGGAGACTCCTCAGGGAGACTGTGCATTTGGAGCGTGCCCGACAGCCTTGACCAGCAGGAGGGTGCAAAAGGTACCTAACTGATAGTCAGATCTTTGTGCTTTCTGCGTGGTTTTGCTGGATGAAGCCGTGCTGGTCCTCCCACAGATCATGAAGTTGGGGTTTCACTGTTACCACCTTGCAGGAGCTGTAGTATCTTCATCCCATCGGATCTGCTCAAAATCTTAACTAGCATTCTCCTTGTAGGGAACTCATTTCCAGTAGAGAATCCCACAGTGGGTTGGGAGAGACCTTAAATACCCAATTCCAGCTCCCAGCACCTCGCACTAGGGGCAGTTGCTCGGGCCCTCCCGCCGTAGCCCCTCGTGAGGTTTCCCCTCCTTTTGCAGGCCTGCAGGCAGCCACGTCGGTGTCCCTGCAGGAAGCCTTTGACCAGCTGAGCCCTCGTCCCGCGGGCATCATCGACCAGCTGAGCATGGTGGCCAACGCCAGCGAGCCGCTGCGCGTGACGGCCAGCGTGTACATCCCGGCGCACGGGCGGCTGGTGTGCGGCCGCGAGGACGGCAGCATCGTCATCGTGCCGGCCACGCAGACGGCCATCGTGCAGCTGCTGCAGGGCGAGCACATGCTGCGCCGAGGTACGGGCACACGGGAGCAGCGGGCATGCAGGGGTGCAGTCAGAAATGTGCTGCGCCGAGGTACGGGCACACGGGAGCAGCGGGCATGCACGGGTGCAGTCAGAAATGTGCTGCGCCGAGGTACGGGCACACGGGAGCAGCGGGCATGCAGGGGTGCAGTCAGAAATGTGCTGCGCCGATGTACGGGCACACGGGAGCAGCGGGCATGCACGGGTGCAGTCAGAAATCTGCACTGAGGTACGGGCACGCAGCAGCAGCGGGCATGCAGGGGTGCAGGTCAGAAATCTGCACTGAGGTACGGGCACACGGCAGCAGCGGGCATGCAGGGGTGCAGTCAGAAATGTGCTGCGCCAATGTACGGGCACGCGGGAGCAGCGGGCATGCAGGGGTGCAGTCAGAAATCTGCACTGAAGTACGGGCACACAGGAGCAGCGGGCATGCAGGGGTGCAGTCAGAAATGTGCTGTGCCGACGTACGGGCACACGGTAGCAGCAGGCATGCAGGGGTGCAGGTCAGAAATGTGCTGCACCGTTCTGTGCTGGCAGTCCCTTCAGCTGCTGGCCCAGGCATGGTCAGCTGGGGTGTTTCGCAGGGGTTTTGAGATGCAGGAGCAAAGATAAGGCAAGGGAGCATCTCCTGCCTTTTCCAGAATGGTTCCTGGCACTGCAGTGCTGGGCGCTGATGTGCCAGCAGAGATCTCTGTGGGAAAATCCTACCAGGGTTCCCGGTGGGATCCGTGCCTTGTGCTTGGGCTGCTGTTGGGTGTGTGCGTGCCATACAACTTTATCCTCATAGTTTGGGGATCTGAGCTGCAGGACAAACACTTGGGAGTCTACTGTTCCACTAAATTTCTGTTCTTCCTCTCTTTTTCTGTGCTTTTGCCCCGTCCTCCCTCTTGCCAGGCTGGCCCCCTCACCGCACGCTCCGAGGCCACCGGAACAAGGTCACGTGTTTGCTGTACCCTCACCAGGTGTCCTCCCGCTACGACCAGAGGTACCTGATCTCAGGTGGGGTGGATTTCTCCGTCATCATCTGGGATATCTTCTCGGGAGAGATGAAACATATCTTCTGTGTCCACGGCGGAGAAATCACCCAGCTGCTCGTCCCACCAGAAAACTGCAGTGTGAGTTCTCTGGGATAACCCTTCCAGCACCTCAGTCCTCCTTGGGAATGGGAATGCAGCGGGGAATGCTGGGGGTGTAGCACCAACCCAACTCTTGCGAGAGCTTCACAAAAAAGAGCTTGATTATTCTGTCATTTATGGCTTCTTTCACCATGTTTTAATTATAGAAAGGGTTGAAAATAGGGGCTTTAGTAAACCTGTTAAAAATAGGGTTTAGAGACAATTTTGCCCCTTGAAACTTAGCTGAATAAATAGAATTTAATGAACAAAGTGACATTGATTGAAGACTCTGGGGTTTGCTTAGTAAAATGGGGTTTAATACCCATTTTCTCTTTATGATGTGCAAAGGATCAATTAAAGGGAATTTCTGGTCAGGGAATTCTGTTCCCAGTGACCTCAGTGAGTTTGAACATTGATGTGGGTGCCTGAGTTTTGCTCATTAAAGAAGCTTTTGGCCACCCTGCTCGGCCCAGTGGGGGAAAGGTTTTTAATACCAGCTCTGCATTATGATAAAGCTTTTTCTCTTTTTTCCTTTATTAGGCAAGAGTCCAGCACTGTGTTTGCTCTGTTGCCAGTGATCACTCCGTGGGTCTGCTGAGTCTGAGGGAGAAAAAATGCATCATGCTGGCATCCCGCCACCTCTTCCCAATCCAAGTGATCAAGTGGAGGCCGTCCGACGACTACCTGGTGGTGGGATGCTCCGATGGCTCCGTGTACGTCTGGCAGATGGACACCGGTGAGCTCAGAGATGTTCATGAATCCATTTTTAATGCACGTAAACATAGACGTGCTCTTAGTGCTGTGGAAGCTGTGCCTGCGGGGAGAATTCAAACCCTTCGGCCCATTTCTGTCCGGAGCTTACCACCCCAGGTGTTCGGTACAGAGTCCCGCAGGGGCTTTGAACCCCGTGGAGATGAAGGTCAGCGCCATCCTCGCGGGGACGCTGGCTGTTACAGCGGGGCGCTGCGTGTCGCGGCCAGGCGTTTGCGCCGGTGCCGCCCGGGATGCTGAGCTGTGCTCTGTCACCCGCGCCTTCCAGGGGCGCTGGACAGGTGCGTGATGGGGATCACGGCCGTGGAGATCCTGAGCGCCTGCGACGAGGCCGTGCCGGCCGCCGTCGACTCGCTGAGCCACCCCGCCGTCAACCTCAAGCAGGCCATGACCCGCCGCAGCCTGGCCGCCCTCAAGAACGTGGCCCACCAGAAGCTCCAGACCCTGGCCACCAACCTGCTGGCCTCCGAGGCCTCGGATAAGGTGGGTGTGCTCCGGCAGGAGCCTGTCTTTCCAGAAAGAAATGGAATATGGGAAGTCTCCGTCCTGGTAACCGGAAGGTTCTCGGCCTGAGCTCTCCAAAACCTAAGCGTGGTTCTTCCCCAGATTGTGTCGCTGTCCATGATACCACTCCGGTGTGTATCCTACTCTTTGGTTTCATTCAGGTTGAGTTACAGAATCTCTGGAATGGTTTAGGCTGGAAAAGCCCTCTAAAATCAAGGCCAAGCGTTCCCCAGCACCGCCAAGGCCACCACTATCCTGTGTCCCCAGGTGCCACATCCACACGGCTTTAAATCCCCCCGGGGATGGGGACTGCACCCCTGCCCTGGGTTTGGACAGCCCATTCCGTGAGGAACTGTTCCAGTACGCAGCCTAAGGCTCGCCCGGTGCGGCTGTGGCCAGCAGAGCGCAGCAGAGCTCCGTGCCCGGCTTCTCCCGTTTATGCCCTCCTTTTGCTTTGTGCTGTCACCTGCTGTTCGGAGAGAAATCTCCCGTGGTGAGAACATCCCTTAGAGCACCACCGCCGTGTTGCCATAAAAAATGTGTGCTCAGGGTTTCTGCTGCTGCTCCTGCTGGATCCAGGCAGAATTGGGACTGTTGTGTTTGTACCTGCAGGGTTTTATGTGGGGGCTCCTCATCCAGTGAAGGTGCTGGGAATGAAGCTGTTAGGGAGAATAATGCTTAAAAACTTACATTAATGTTCTGGTTTCCAGTCTCCTTTCTGACATTCTTCAGCTTTTGTCCCATAGCACCTTCATTCCCTCCCTCCTCCCTTTTTTCCCTCTTGGCAGGGAGGGAAGCAGGAAGAAAATAGACTGAAGGGGAATGACCAAGTGGTGCAGTAATTGCAGGTCTGGGTGACTCTGAGCAGCTTCTTTTCCAATGGCATATATTGATTCCATAGTTCACCCTCCAAATATGAAATATTTAATGTGTTTGAAGCTTAATAAGAATGTTGCTGTTCCTTGGAGTATAGCTACGGTCTCATAGGGCTCAGGAGAAGGAAATGTGAACTTGTGTCTCACGTGGAGAGCTCCGTTTATCTATAAACATCTGTACGTTGAATTTCTGTGGTTTGTAGGTGTGTTCAAACTTGGCTCATCCACAGCTTCCCTAATGGCAATTTCAGTTTGCCCTCTCGTTTTTCCAGGGGAATTTACCGAAGTACTCCCATAACTCCCTGATGGTTCAGGCCATCAAGACAAACTTAACAGACCCCGACATCCACGTGCTGTTCTTCGACGTGGAGGCCCTGATCATCCAGCTGCTGACGGAGGAGGCCTCCCGGCCCAACACCGCCCTCGTCTCTCCAGAGAACCTACAGAAGGCCTCCGGTGGCTCCGACAAGGGGGGCTCCTTCCTCACCGGCAAACGAGCGGCCGTGCTCTTCCAGCAGGTCAAGGAAACCATCAAGGAGAACATCAAGGAGCACCTCCTCGACGATGAGGACGAGGATGAAGAGGCCATGAGGCAGAGGAGAGAAGACGGCGACCCGGAGTATCGCTCCAGCAAATCCAAACCACTGACCTTGTTGGAGTATAATCTAACCATGGATACAGCCAAGCTCTTCATGTCCTGCCTGCACGCCTGGGGCCTGAACTCCGTGCTGGACGAGCTGTGCCTGGATCGCCTCGGCATGCTGAAGCCGCACTGCTCCGTGTCCTTCGGCCTCCTGTCGCGAGGTGGCCACATGTCTCTGATGCTCCCTGGCTACAACCAGCCCGTGGGCAAAGCCTTCGAGGAGCTAGGCAGGAAGATGTCCGTGACGGAAGGCTTGGGCAAGGGCACGTACGGGGTGTCGCGGGCCGTCACCACGCAGCACCTGCTGTCCGTCATCTCCCTGGCCAACACGCTGATGAGCATGACCAACGCCACCTTCATCGGGGACCACATGAAGAAAGGCCCCGCCAGGTACGACAACCGCTCCGTGACTCGGCACTCCCCACCTGAGTTTACACTGGAGTTGGTGTAGTTTGCCTTGGGTGGAACGGATGGCTCCCAGAGCCTTTGGGGCTGATGTTCTCTCCATGGATGTTTCATGTTTAGGCCGCCCAGGCCGGGCACCCCCGAGATGGCCAAGGTGAAGCCACCCCCTCCCATGTCCGGCCATGCAGCACAAGGGCAAATCAAACAAGGTAAAATCACTTCCTTTGCAATTTGGATCTGTTATTCCAGCTCATTACACTGAATTTAGCACCTTGTTATCAAGAGATAAAATTACTGCATGGGAGGACAAAGTAGTATAGTAATGTGATGTTGATCTCGATGAAATTATTGGGGATTAGGACTTGTTTAAGAATCAGTACGAGATGCTGATTCTGCCATGACATCATTCCCTGACAAGGAGTTTTTGCCTGTTTCAAGTGCTCCCAAAAATTCTGGCTTTGAGGAGGCTTAAAGCCTGGAACTAAAGGCTCTACAGACTGATCCCAAAGTGGTTCTGTGGGAATGCTCCCAGCTCAGTGCCAGGATCACTCCTTGGCTGGTTGGAACTCCTCACGTTGGAAGAGAGTGAGCAACTCCAGCAAAACCAGGCAAAAAACCCTGGAGCGAAGCTTTCGTTTCAGTCCGGGGTGGGTTTGTGCAGCTGTAATTTATGTTTTTCCTAAATTAAGCATCTTGTTTGCTGCACCTTGTGCAGGTGGGCTAGGAAGGGATTTTCTGCAGGCACTCTGTGCCTCCGCCGTGCTGGCGGGGTGGAAGAAAGAGGCTGGCTGCAGGTGTGGCCCGGTGGCTGGACAGTGCCTGGCACTGCCTGGCCACCACTCTTACCCTGAAGGGAGGGTCCCCCAGGGCTCTGCAGGGTGCCCGTGGGGCACGGGCAGTGCTGGGCACTCTACGGCCAGCTCCTGGTGCCACCTGATGATCTCCCAGGTCTTTTCCAGCCTTGGCGACTTGGTGAAATGGGAGTTCCCAAAACACATGTCCCAGGTACTGTTCTGGGCTCCAGGCCTCAATCTGTGTCCTTCTCCTGTAGGCTTTTTGGCATTTCTGTGGTAAAGAGTTCCATTTTCTGCCTAGAGGCCCATTTAAAATGAAGTTAGATTCCAGCCAGCCCTCAGGAATTCATCCTGGGCATCTTGGAGTGACAGGTGGGGCAGCTCAGGCTGATTGAGGTTTATTTTTTGGGCCTTTGGTGTGTAGTACAACTCCCAAATCTGTGGAAATATGGGAAAGGCACGAGAAGAAGCAGCAAAATTCCTGGTTTTCTAACTTACAGTCAAGCATGAAGTCAAGCCAAACCCACCTGCCTAAAAACATATTTAAAATCTGTTGATTTAGATGTACTTTGGTCTTTTCAAAACATCCCAGTTTCTCTCACTGTCTCCATGTTCCTCTGCAGCTGCATGTCTGCCTCTTCCTCCTTGGAAAACCTGGAATTCTCATTAAGTTGAATATTATTTTGAGTTGAATATTATTTTGAAGCTGAGTATTATTTTTAAGTTGACTATTTAAGTTGAAGATCATCACAGCCTCCTCTTGTTTTCCATTCTCCAGTGATACTAATCCGTTTTTCTGCTGCTGCTCTCCTCACTTCCCTTTTTTTTTTTCTCTCTTTTATTTCTTCTTCTTTCCTCTGCAAGTTGCTCCTGCTGCTGCTTCCAGCACGGAATCTGGCCACTCTGACACTTCTGCTTTCCATTCCTGTTTCTTAGTCAACGAAGGTATTCCTTCCTCACTTTTCTACTTAGCCTTTACTTCAGCTAAAATCCTTTCTCATTGTTATTTTGATTTGATTTCTTTGAACACGGGGTACCTGGGGTAGGGTTTCCTGTTGGCTTTTAACCAAGAGAAAGCAGCTTCACACCGCTTAAATCTGAGTTTTGGTGTTGATGGAGATTTAAATATAATATTGGACATACATTTAATAGAATATGGAGTATTTCACAAGCATTTTTACACACTGTGTTATCTGAACTCTATATTTCTCTCCTGGTTTTACCTACACACAACTGCAGACCTGTAGTAGGAATTCACCTGGATTAAGTGTGTTAAAATAAAGATTCGGGTGGAAAATAAGGACCGTGCTTGGATATATTTGCATAAATAACTTTAAATCAGGACAGAGGACCCGGTGCGATCCTTGAAGGGGCAACTCCTGTGTAATTAATTTATTTATGAGAGGTGACCGTAGATGAATTCACCTGAACCAGAGGTGTGTTTATTCCCTGTGCTGTCCCAGGCTGGAGCCAGCTGGCTGCCATGCACTGCGTGATGCTCCCAGACCTGCTGGGGCTGGAGAAGTTCCGGCCTCCTCTCCTGGAGATGCTGGCACGCAGGTGGCAGGATCGCTGCCTGGAGGTGAGTTCACCTTGCTGTTGTGGGACTGCTGTGGTTTCCCAGTGATGCAGCTGTCCCTTCGAGTAGAAACCCCACCTAATAATTCACTTCCAGCAGTGACCTGCAGTTTTTATTCGTCACGCAGGAATAGTTTCTGGCTAAAGCCCAGTTTAACCCTGTCAGGAGTGACATGAAACCTTTGTGTGTGTGGTCTGTGACCCCG
>VZSE01010459.1:4989-31569 GCA_013398275.1 Promerops cafer
GGAGAGCCAGGACACAGGGCTTTGGGAGAGATGGGACACAGGGCTTTGGGAGAGATGGGACACAGGGCTTCAGGTGGCATCACCTGGAGGACTGTCGCAGCTCACAGGGCGAGACCACGAGATAAAGCAGCAGAAGGTGGGTGTCCCCATGTGCTCTGGGTTTTGGTGCAGTGGCTGGAGATGATGGAATGAAGCCCTGTTCGGCGTGGGGCGGCTCCTGTGAGACCCCTCAGCTGCTCAGGGCGATGGGCTCACATGGAAGTGGCTTCTGCTGCCCCAGGGCAGGCGGGCAGAGCCCACCCCCAGGCACTGAGCCCGGCTGGGGTGAGAGCCCTGGAGCCCCCCGGCCTCGCCCTCCGTGCCGTGGGGTGGGGCTGGGCAGGGGTGCAGGTCCTGGGGCGCGGGGGATCCCTGCTCGGGGAAATCCCTGCCCCGATGGCTGCGCAGGGACAGCGGGGCTGTGCTGAGCAAGGAGCAGCTGGGCTGCAGCCAGGGCCCGAGAGCTGTGCTGCGGGAAAGCATTTCCCTCCGGGGCTGGAAGAGGAACAGGGCTGTCCCGGGGACTTCAGCAGGAGCTACACAAAGGAACTGGATCCCATTTCTCTCTCCTCCAGCAGCCTGGCAGACGTGCCTGTGAGGATGGACCCCTTCTCTGAAGCCCAGGGACTTATCCCTGCTGTCCCTCCCCCTGCTCTCCCTCACACCCCTTTTGTCCCGGGCCATTCTGTGCCTCTGCAAGGCCCGGGGATGGTGAACCCCAGTTTCATTTCACACCCCCATTTCCCTCCATTGCAGCCTGGCCGAGCAACACAAATTTGAATTCATCCTGAGAGCAGGGCTGCAAGGGTTTTAATAAAATCCAAACAGAAACTCTTTATCCACTAATAGTTTCAGCTAAAAATAGGCAACAAGTTTCTCTGCTGAGATTTACTCTTTATGTACTTGGGCATATGCTTGTGGGTTTGAGCTGGTCTCCCTTTCTTTATCCACTGTGTAGGAATTTATTTTGCTCAGTACTTGTTCTATTAGTTGCAGTTACAATTGCCACAATCACTCTTCTTTTTCAGTGACTGCTTTTTTTTTTTTTTTTTTTTTTTCATTTGCTTTTTTATTCTCACTGTAGAATTTCTTTCTTTCTCTTTACTTCCAGCAGTCTGGAAGGGGGTGCCACTCATGCAGTCATCATGAATTCCTGAGCTTGGCTGGATTGCTTCTGCACATCTCTGGATACAGGATGCCATAATTCTTCCCACAGCTGTTGAAAAAGCAGGAAGCATCTTTTAAAGCACCTGGCCAAAGCAGAGGCAGAGAGAAGTGAGTTTCTTCCCTCAATAGTGGATTCTTCCCAGCACTTTCCCTTTCTCTTTAGGAAGGGACCCATCATTTACTCCACATGACTTCATAAATTCTGCAATTTCCACTTTAGAAATTTGTTAGTGGGTTTTTTAGCCTCCCCTGCAGCACAACACTGGGGGATTGATTTGTGCTGTGTCTGTTCAGTTTCTGGGAATCCCCTTCTTGCCTCTTCATCAATACCCAACCTGCTTTTCCAGGCAGCTTCACAATTTGTCTTTGCTGTTACAGATGGGTTTCAAACAAGGAGTTTTATGTCTCAGCTGTTTCTGGCTCGGTGTCCCCATCACCTCTGCAATCATTCCCCCTCCTATGGAGATCCAGCCACCAGAGGATGAAATGCAGTTTGGAAATATCTTCTCTGTGCCACGGGTAGGATGAGCCCAGCTCTAGAGCTGCCCCTCGGACGCTCCTGCGTCCCCAGGGGACACGCCATGGGCCTGGAGCTTATTCCTTAGATAAAGAGCAGAAAGTCTGAAGTCTGGTGTGTGCAGGCCCCGCGCCCATCACACCTGGCAGTCAGGGGGTGTGAAGGTTACCACGGTTTGAGAGTTTTGAATGCAACAGCACAAAAGTGGCTCCGAGCTCCCCGAGCGCCCTTAAACTTCACAGCCCATCACGGCACGGCCATCTGGAGCCCAGGCACAGGGGCTGGAGAGCAAAGCTCCCTTGTGCAGCACATAAATCTGGGCACTGCTTAGAGAAATGGAGAGGCACTGGAGGTCAGAGCACTTGTGTGGTGGCAATAAAAGTAACGGCAACGCACAAAACAAGACATTGTCACTCAGATCTCCACTGTTCTTCCCCAGGAAGTGAAACGACACATTGACGGGAGGAGAAGGCAAAACAGAACGATCTCAAATGCTGGAGGGGTGAAATGCAGTGCTGTGAGTCTGAGGGCTAAATAAAATGTGTGTTGTCTAATCTGAGAGATTCTCGCTTCTTTTTGGCACTCCAAAGGTTTCCTTGTTGCTCCATGGGAAATTTGAGGCATCAATCTGCACCTCTCCTCCTCTGACCACGGGTACTCCGCTAAGTGGCTCATCAGGAGAGTTTGGTGTTTATTTATTTATTGCTTGAATAAAAGTTCCATCCTGAGAAAACGTCCTGCTGGAAGTCGCATCCATCGCGCACATTTCTGCGTTTTCAAGAGAAAGAAGAAAGAAGAAAGAAACCTGCCAAGCCCCCGAGTCCCCGCCCCTCCTGCCCACTGTGCGCGCCCCCCCGGTGCCGCCCAATTAGCGCTAATTGGCGCTGCCAGCCGTGGGAGCCGAGCTTGTCCCGTGCCACCTGTGCTCTGGAGAAGGTCACTCGCAGTGCCAGGCAGAGAGGGAGGTGGCAGGGATGGATGTGGGCACAGGGAGGTGACAGGGACAGATGTGGGCACAGGGATGGATGTGGGCACAGGGACGGGGGAAGTGTCGGGACAGGGACCGGAGCCCACCGCGGCTCCATCCTGCTCATTACCTGCCAGGGCCCGTTAATTGCCCTGCCTCCTGTTAATTACCCTTCCTCCCGTGAATTACCCTGCCTCCCGGCTGATATCAGAGCCGCAGCTCCTCCAGGGCTCCTTTGCCGCAGGGGGGCACTGGCATTAAGAATTCTGCCACGGGAAAAGTCCCAAATGTCCGGGACTGGAGCTGTCACATTTGTGTGTCCGGCATCGAATCCTCCCCCAGAGCTCCCAGCACGAAGTCCCCGTCTGGGCCAGGGGTGACAAATACCCTCAGTGCCGTGGGAGAAGGTGAGAAGAGCAGGAGGCCAAGGACCTGATCAGAAAGGTGCAGATGCAGCAGATTCCCTGTGTGGGCACGTCCTCCAGCATCACACCAGCATCGTGCACCTTGAAGGCCCTGCAGGAGCTGGAATTCTGCATTTCTGGCTGGTCACTCAGCATCCTCTTTCCTCTCCGTGGCTTTTTACACCTGGATCCACAAGATCTCACGGGGAAAGGCAGAGGGAGGAGAGCTGTGTGGCTGAGCCTGTATCACATGAGCACATTTCCTATCTGGGCTGGGATCAGACCTCGAGTCCCTCCAGGCTCTGTGCCTCCTGATGAAGAAAATGCCAGCTCTTGCATCTGCTGGCTTTTTTATTTTTGGCTCAAGGGTAAATTAAAATACTCAGAAGTTTCTTTGCTCTCCCTAATGTCCCTAAGATGGAGTTCAGATGTTTTTCCAGAGCTTTAGTTTGTACTTGTTACCTGAGCAGTCACCATTTACTGACAAAAGCTGTATGAGATGTGGAACAGGAAGATGAAGGGAAAATTGAAGGGCAGATGAGAGAAAACACCACCAAGGGGAAAAAGAAAAAGAAGGCAGACAGGAGTAGAGGGAGAAGATGAGAAGATGTGCAAAGCAGAGATCAAACCTGGGATCCCACAGCACTGGAGGATGGCAGGGATCAGTCGGGGGGCTGAGGTTGTCAGGGAGAATCAGACAACCAGAATCATTAAGGCTGGAGAACCCCCTGAGATAAGTCCAACCCTAAGGCCTCAGTGCCAAGTCCAGCAGTAACCCATCTCTGAGCTCCTCATCCACGTGCTTGGACACTTCCAGGGACAGTGACACTGCTCTGGGCAGACTGCTCCAGGGTTCGAGCTCACAGGGCTTTCCCAGCCCGAATGACTCTGTGATTCTGATGGTGCAGGTACAGCTCCTCCTGGGATCAGTCCCCTGAGACACGCCTGGTGGGGATTTAATCCCTAAATCTGGAATAAGAGCTGTTCAGGCAAGCAGCTAATCTGAGTGAGAGCTGTTCTAAAGCAGCAGCCTGTGAGCGTGCCTGTAACTTGCCCAGACCGGGCTGAACCTACCCCAAAACCGCGGCTTGTTCCCGCTCTGAGGCAGCGCTGCTGTGTCGGGGGAAAAGTGCCACAGGGCCTGCTCTGCTAATGACACGAGGGAGTCTGGGGCAGCTTCTCACAAACCCAGTCACGGGCACAGATTTCACCTTGCGCGGTGGCTTTGGAGACAGAATTGTTTCCATCTGGGAACAGTGCTCCGGGGCTGTCGTCATTTAAAGCAATGGGTCCGTTTGCCTGGGACGGCAGACTGCAATTAGGGCACGGCGTGCTGGCCATGAGGCAGGGCTGCCTGTCCAGAGCTCCGTCCTGCAGCCCTGCTGGGGACAGAGGCGTCTCCCCCGGCAGAGGCAGCTGCTGGAAAATGCAAAAGCCGTGGCAGGAGCAAGAGGCAACACAGCAGCGAGACTAACGAGTGTGCTCTGCACCCCTGGCTCCCTGAAATTCATTCTGGACTTGGGGAACTTTTCCTGCACTTTGTCTAACGGGCAGCTGAGGGACGCCTGTGCCAGAGGTAATTGGGTGGATTTAAAGCCCAGTGCTTGGCTGTTTGAAATGCTCAGGAAGGAATTTTCCCCGAAACAAAGCAAATTGTCCTTGGGTCAGATCCTCAGCTACTGCAGTGACAGACATCCTGTGACCTCTGCTGAGGCTGGGATGTACTGTGCTTTAAATGCTCTTCGTCTTCCCCTTGTTATTAGTTCGTTAAAGGCCAAACCTTCAAAGGGAGCCAGAGGAGCCCAGGAGCCCAGATCCTCTGGAAATGCAGCCAGGCTTATACAAATTTCTCCAGGGTACTCAGTTCCCAGTGGTCTGGAAGCTCCTGGCCCTCAGGCTGGGGCTGAGAGCAGCACTGGAACCCACAGCCAGGGTCTGGGCCCTCTGCTCCGGGCACCTGAGCCAGGGGGGCTGACGGGTGAAAATGGACAGGTCCAAACACGTTCTCTTTGCAGGTCTCCAGATCTCCTGCCCTCCTCCCAGCCTGCTGGGACTCAGGACTAGGATGGGCCTTCATGGGCCCATCACGGCCTGGGACCCATCACAACAGCACTGGCAGGAATTTCATCCTTCAGTTCCCAGTGACTAGATCAGGTCTGGGGAAGAAGACAAAAGGGAAAGCTAATCAATGAGGATTCAAGAGCAGGAAGTTTCACCTTCTGAAAAATTCCCCTGGTGTTGACATTTGGTCTTCTCTTGAATGAAGTGCAGAAAATCAATACATTGAAGAACATCTGGATTGAAGAAGGTAAGAAATTATCTTCAGGGTGGTGGGATTTAGCTCAGGCAACACCACGGAATGTCAGATGTCCCGTGAGCTTCTGTGCAGGTGAGAGGAGCAGCACATACAGCAAACCTGGGAACAAACACTCCCGTGAGGAGCTGGCAGACCCAGAGGGGAGTGCCAGTGCAAAATGAGAATGCTTCTTTGGATTATTCTCCACTGAAATTCTGTTGAAATCAATTTTCTCATCAATTTTTCTCAGTTCTGAATCACTGTGATTCCCAATGAGATGTGAAAGCTGCTCTTGGCCATTTGGGGTCACTGAATACAGAAGCTCTGTGCAGTTGGAAAGCATCACAATTTGAAAATTCACAGTCAATTTTTTTGCATGGTAATTTCACTTGAGTGGTCCAATATCACGAACAATCCACACAGAATAAATATCAAAATGTTTGCAATACCACACAAGAAAAACTGACCAGTTTTGCAATGCTCCAAGCCCATTTCCACTTGGATAAATCAGAGGAGACAAGCCTTTGTTCCTTTGACTTCACACTTGCTTTTTTGTGGAAAATCTCTTTCATAAAGGAGTGAAGATGCAAAATTTTCCCTGAAAATAAAAAAAAAAATCTGTAATTTTATTAATCCACAAAGTAAATCATGAGCTTTGGGGAGCCCTTTCCCATTTCTTTGCATGCTTCAGCTATACTGATTTTCCTGGTGAAAAAGGAAACCAACCCAAATCAGCTTCTCCCACCAGACAAAATGTTCTGCAAAACTCATCCTCAGCCCCCTCGGCCCAGAAGCCAGTGGATCCTCAAAGACTTCACAAAGCTTGGCTCAGTGGGTCTCCAGCTGAGGATGGGAAGCAGGAAAGGCTCCCCGGGTTCTAGGCAGAGCTGTGGCTTGGGGCAGAGAAGCAGCGGGGAGGGTTTTGTGCTCACAGCCCAAAGGGTCACAGCTTCATTTGCAGGAAGGGGCTCAGGACTTTCCCAGTCCAACCTCCTGCCCACAGCAGGGTCAGCTGCAGGATCAGACCAGCCTGGTCAGGGCTTCGTGCAGTCTGGTCTTGGAAGCCCCCAAGGATGGAGATGTTGGTGTCTCAGCCTGTGCCCGTCCCTGCAGGTTATTTCTTTGCTGCCAGCTTCACACACACGTCGGTGTAATTTCAAGGGAACTGTCCTGGGAATAGTCACCCCTTATCTCCCACGTGTGGAAAAAGTGCATCAATCCCAAATGACCAGCCTGGGGCTGGACTCAGGGTCCACACCAGAGCACAACGCTGCATTTCTGCCCTCGTGTGTCTGGCTGTGAAAGTCTCTGCTGTTGCAAAAGAAATGTTGGCTTCACCTAAGTCCACAGTGAAGAAAAATACTCCAAGGCCTTGGATGACAGGCATGGAAGAGGATGCCCCACTCCTGGAACCATTCCAGGCCAGGCTGGACAGGGCCTGGAGCATCCTGGTGCAGTGGGAGCTGTCCCTGCCCATGGCAAGGGGTGCAACTGGATGGGCTTTAAGGTCCCTCCAACCCAAACCATTCCATGATTCCAAAATCTGTGTCTCAGCTTCTTCATTTACAAGCTGGGGCTTGTGTGGCCTCAAAGGAGCCAGGGCACACAGTTTGGCTTCTCTAACACCTTCATCCTCAGGGCTATAACCCGTGTTTTATAGAAGCTGTGGAACTGGGTGAAGCTCCCCACCAGGAAAACCCTTTCCAGCAGCAAATGCAGCCCCTCTCTGGGTGCCCTCTGTGTGAAAAGGGACCTCAGAGAGTAAGGAGCTCCTTCTGCCACCTGATGGTGAGTGGAGAGAAGGAATCAGAGCACTGCGCGGAATCCTGGAGTGGTTTGTGTTGGAAGGGGGCTTGGAGACCATCCCGTTCCAGCCCTGCCATCAGCAGGGACACCTCCCACCAGCCCAGGGTGCCCCAGTCCTGTCCAGCCTGAGCCAGCTCTGCTCAGTGCTCACCCGGAGTGCTGAACACCAGACACGGGATGGACTGTTGGGAAGGACAGAGAAGCATGGCCACAGGGAGAGCTTCCCTTTCAGATGTCCATCCCTGACCTCCCGCAGTGAAACCTGCAGCAGCCCCACCACAGGGGCCCATCCACGGGCACTGTGGGCTGCAAGAGCTGCAACACTCAGCAGGAGCAGCTCTGAGACTGCCTTTGGACGTGTGGGACAGAGGTGTAGAACTGACTGGAATTGGAGGTGGAATGTGGAGTGTAGAAACTGGGTGGTTTCTATTCTCACTGACAGCAGGTGGCTGCCCAGCCCTGGAAGTGCCCAAGGCCAGGTTGGTTCAGTGGAAGTTGTCCCTGCCCATGGCAGGGAGTTGAGCTGGATGGCCTTTAAAAGCCCCTCCCCACCCAAACAATTCTGTGATTTTGGGGCCCTTTGAAGGTCCTCTACATGCCTGGAAATTGTTCAGGGTTGTCCTTCTTTCCTTTGAGGACACTTGTTACTGTAGCTGCTCGTACCGCAGGGACGCTCCCCTCTAACCATAAAATCAGGGAGCCCTGCTTGGATTTCAGGGACAGAAGGCTTTGGACCTCACTCAGAAGAGCACTACTGGTGTGACCCCCCTCCTGGCCCTTGGGAACTCTGTTCCTTCCCACAGGAGCTGCCCCACAACCCCACCAAGCTCCTCATCATTGCCCTGCCACTTCTGCTCTTCCACTTGCCCCAGGCAGGGACCAAACGCCCTCTGCTCAATCCCCCAGACTCCTCCCTTGCCCAGTGTCTCCAGTCCCTGCAGAAGCCAGTCCTCCCACCATGGTGCTGCTTCCCCTGCAGTGCTGTGACCCTGATTGTGAGGCTCCACATTCCTGCAGGCCTGCAGGGTCCCAGGACACCTGACAAGGCAGGGAGGTCTCTGACCCTGCACCTGGAGGGTGACCAGTGGCCAACTGAGTCCCCAGCCTGCAGGGACAGAGGGAAATTTGCCTCATGCCACTGGTGCTGGCTTGATGGTGGACTGGGCAGGAAGCAAACCCCAGGCCTCCCCAGAATGGGTGTCTTTCAAAGGGATAACAAGGGCTTGATTTTGCAGAGGGTGACATTCCTCACATTTTTCCTTGTGATTAATGCTTCCCCTGTCTGCCCTTGCCCCAGCAGCAGCTCCTTGGCTGCACAGTAACCCTTCATGTGCTGCAGGAGACATCCAGGAAATGGCAGTGAGGCCTCAGAGTTAGATCTGTCACTAAGAAGACCTGAGAGACAGCCTGGGATCCCATGACCAAGGCTGTGGTCAGTACTGAGTGGAGCAGCAGTTCCTAAATCCTAACCAACAAGGTGCTGGTGGGAGCTGATAAATCGTTGGCAGTGGAAAGGTGTCCCACCTGCAGCACTGCCCCTGTAGGGCTCTTGGCATCTGTTTTATCCTGTAAATCACATTTTTGGCACAGCTGATCTGGTGACAATGATTCGCGTCCCAGCTTTGGACCTTGTCAGGGCTGAGGGCAAAGCTTCTGCAGGGCTGTGTTTGCAGTCAGCCCTTGCACAAGGCAGAGTCTTCCTGCAGGAGCCTCTGTAGCCCCAGTTTTGGGATTGGTTTTGGGCAAGGACCACCCAGGAGCAGCCCTTGGCAAAGGCAGAGAAGATCTGGACAGAGCCCAGAAAGCCTGGGAAGGTCTTCAGCATGAAAACAGAGGAAGATAGCCAAGGATCCTCCTCCTCCTCCACAGCCTGCTGAGGTCTGGGGCCGTGCTTTGGGGGATCTGAGTCCATGTCCCCTCGGGGGCCTTGGGAGGAGCACTCGGTGAGTTAGCACTGCCCAGGGCAAGCTCAGGCTGGGTTCCAAAGGCTGGGCTGGGCTGGGCTGGGCTGGGCTGGGCTGGGCTGGGCTGGGCTGGGCTGGGATGGGATGGGATGGGATGGGATGGGATGGGATGGGATGGGATGGGATGGGATGGGTGGCAGCTCCTGTGCATGTCTGACTTAGAAGGGTGTGGGTGGAACAGGACAGGCCGTGGGTTCCCAAGGACTTTCATAGGTCTGAAACAAAAGCAGCAAACTTCCAGTCAAGACAGGGATGGAGAGGGTTATTCCACGTTTACTTTGCTCAATGACAACTGGAGCAGAGGTGCTGGCAAAGAGGCTTGGTACAGCTGCTGGTTTTCCTTGAGTGCCTCATTTGTGGTCACAGTGTGTGGCAGCAGCAGCATCGCTCTGAGACCTTCATGGACCTTCCCACATGGGGAGGTTTGAGCTCCTCTTCCCAGGGGAGGGAACAAATGCTGAGACTGCATCATCAGAGTTGATAGTGAGAGCAATGGACGGTGCTTTCCAGCACACATGGACGGGACAGGGGTGATGGTTTTACACTAAAAGAGGTCCCTGTGGATTCGCTATTTAGAAGTTTTCACAGTGAGAGTGATAAAACAGTGTAACCAGTTGCCCAGTGAGGTGGGGGCTGCCCCACCCCTGGAAAGGCTGGACAGGGCTCTGAGCAACCTGGTCTAGTTGAAGATGTCCCTGTGCATGGCAGGGAGCTTGGATTAGGTGACCTTTAAAAGTCCCTTCCAACCCAAACTGTTCTCTGACTGTACGATTTCATCCCTGTCCCCGTGTTCAGATGAAATGTGAGCAGCTGCACTCAAAGGCTGCACAGCTCTTTGGAGCCACTTTTGGTTCCCTGAACAGGCTCCTTGGCACTTCTGTCACTTTGGCTGGTCCTCATCCCAGCTCGTTTCTTCTCCTTGTCTTCGCCCACCCTGGGAGCTCGGGGCGCATCCCTTCCTGCAGGGCGAGCCCGCTCCCCGCCGGGCTGCGTGGAGAGGGAGCCAAGAAACCCGTGCTAATTGCAACAGTAATTAAAAGCCAAGTGTGAACGCTCAGCCAGGGGTCAGCCTGGGTGATAGCCTAGCCCAGCAGCGGCGTGGCTGTTCCAGCAGTGGAACGTGCCTCAGCCCGGGCTCTGAGCGCTGCGGAGCCTCCGGAGCCGCGCCGGGCAGGGAGGGCTCTCCAGAGCCCAGACCTGAGCCAGGCCCTGCGGCTGGAGCCAAGTGGCAACAGCAGCTTGTCAACATCCTGACCCCGGGGGCTGCGTGCCTGGGATGGCAGGAGCTCGGGGATCTAGAGGCAGCCAAAGACGCTGCTCTGAGATGTTTCTGTCCTTGGGAAGTTGTGTCAAGAACTGTGACAAGACACAGATGGTCTGGGGTGAGGTTTGTCTGCACAGAATCACAGAATGTTCTGAGCTGGAAGGGACCCACAGGATCATCCAGACCAGCTCTGTCCCTGCCCAGACCCCCCCAAAATCCCCCCTGGGCATCCCTGGCAGCGCTGTCCAAAGGCTCCTGGAGCTCTGGCAGCCTCGGGGCCGAGACCATTCCCTGGGGAGCCTGGGCAGTGCCAGCACCCTCTGGATGAGGAACCTTTCCTGAAATCCAACCTAAACCTGCCCTGGCCCAGCCCCAGCGTTCCCTGCTCAGAGGATGTACCTTCCCTCTGTTGGGATGTGTGTGGAGGGCACAGCTGCACAGCACAGCTTTGTAGAATTTGGGTCTGGTCCTTCTACTCCAGGGTGCAAACCAGGAGTAGCTTCACAGATGTAATGGAAGTTTTTCTGATGCTCCTGAGAGGTGAGGCTTCCTTGATTATCTCTAATTCATTAGTCTGATTAGTATATATTTTATGGTGGTTGTCACCTGGAGGTCATTTCCAGGGTCCCAGCAATTCTGGAGTTTGGTGCCTGAGACATCCTGACGGGCTCAGCTCGCCCTTCCTTTCCTTCAGCTCTCTTCACCTACTAGCAGACCTTTGCAGAAGGGCTGAATCCCTCCGTGTGAGGCTGCTGGGAGATCAGAACACTGCAGTGTTCTGTTCCCTCCTGTTTCTCACCAGCAGCAGCAATGTTCTCCCTCGGGCTTTCTCTGGAGCAGTGTTTGCTCCACTCCTCAACGGCAGAGCCAAGCAATCCAGCCCCAGTTAATCTAATCTAATCTCCCTCGGAGCAGCTCCACAGTTTGGCACATCCTCACATTTGAATGGATGTTTTGAGCACCCCCCCTGCAGGAAACCTTTCTGTCCTCCATCCCACTGCGGTGGCATTGTCCGTGTGCCTCCAGCCCATTGTGCAGCAATGAAAATCTCTCTCTCTTATTTAGATGAACACTGAGTTACCAAAAATGCTCATTTTCCAAGAGACCACAGGGAAAGTGTTTCAAAATGATGGAATTACAATAACTTGGTAAGAAAACTTTAGATTGCTCAGAGCTACAGATGAGATTGGTCTGAACTGAGAGGAAAATTTTCTTCAATTATTACTACTGGGTGGTGGAGAAGAGCTGTACTCCTAATTCCTTCAGGCAATTGTAGCTCTTGGGGCTCTCTTGGAAGAGGCAGAGGATTTGTCTGCATTTCTTGGCCAGGTTTGAACAAGGTGATCACATTTTACCTCCAGGGAGGGAGAGCCTTTCCAATAACTCCAGAGCACCTGTGCATTTCCATGATGAAATGATATAAAAATGTACATTGCAGTTTTCATGTCTCCCACAGAAGAGAGTGCAATGTTTCTCTCTCTTAAAGAGAGTGCAGAGTAAGTGGTGCAGTAATGACCTCTCCAGGCCCAGCTCTGATGGATTAGCTACACTCAAACAAGCTGGGAAATGCCCCCACTGTGTGTCAAAGATTTCAGTGTCCTCTGAAGGAAACAGGAAGATTTTATGAACCAGGATGAGATGGATCCAACTGTCAAAGTAGCCACTGTTAGGAAGTCAGGCCGCCCCTGCCCATGACCAAGTTTCTGGTGCCAGTTGATGAAGAAGGAGCAGTACCTCAGATATCACCTTAATGGTTAATGGGAGTAATTTTGGGTCGTCAGATGCTGGATATAGACAATGCCACAGGCTGTAGTAAATCTGCATAATTGGTACTTAATCAGTAACAGTGGAGTCAGTTAGAGCTGTAATTAAGAGTGTGGAAATTCAGTGTTTGTTCCATAGGTGTGATGAGGCCAGAGCCTCTGCCAGCGGGGTAACTCTGCCACCAGCCACCAGCAGAAGGTCTCCAGTGTGACCAAGTGGCACAACTTCTTGGGTGTGAGACAGCCCTGCCAGCAGCCAAGGACCAGCCTTTCCTCTGGGTGCTCCAGCCCAGGCACAGCAGAGCTCAGAAGAGCCGTGGAGAAGCAAAGCAAACATTTCCTCCTGCCCTCATGCTCTGAGCCTCTTCCAGGAACAGCCCGAGCAGCAGCCCACGACATCTCCGAGCTGACCTGGGGAGGGCGGGCGGTGATGGAGACATGGCTCTCTGGGGACAGCAGGAGTGGAAGTCTTTCCAATTAGCACTTTGGAGTGGAGTCAAGGGCTGTCAGGGCCTTAATTTACTAAGCAGTGTCCCTCTCCCTATATATCCCTGTGACAGCTCATTCCTTTAGGCTTGATGGAGTGCGTGGCTGGCCTCTAACTGTTCTCCCATCCATCTCCCTCCCCAATTTGCTTCCTCAAGACCATTTTCCAGAGGGGAATTTCCATGGCTTGTGGTCACCCAGGTTAACTTACGCCGAATAGTTATTCCTGCTGTAAAACAAAAACTCAAATTTCTCTGAGTCCTTTTCATGCCCTGAGGTGAGGACGTTGCTTGGTGTAAATCACCGCAGAGAGGGGACAACAACAACATGGATTTGTTGATGCCCCACTCCTGGAATTCAAGGCCGGGCTGGACACTGGGGCTGGGAGCACCTGGGCCAGTGGGAGGTGTCCCTGCCATGGCAGGGGGGGCACGGGGTGGGATTGAGGGTCCCTTCCCACCAAACCAGTGTGGGATTTTGTGATTGAAGCAGACAGGTCTGCAGCGTGGCAGCCCCAGCAGAGGCAGTGCCCCGGGCTCCTTTGGTGCTCCTTGGAGTCAATCAGGGCAGGAGGCACCCGGTTTATTTTAGACATTTACTCAGGATGGGGTAAGTCATTCCTGGAACACCCATTTTGCTCCCTGGATTAGGAATGGAGGGTGGGCAGCTAATTTGGATGGAGGTGTGAACACCCATTTAAAGTCACAGAGATTTTAAGTTTCGAAGACTTGAAATGATGTGAATCCAAATGAACATAATTACAGGGTGAATAGGAAGGAGAGACACACCAACATCACCATGAGGCTCATGACAAAACGAACGAGAATGCAAACTCAGAGCCAAGGCCTCAAGCTGTGCTATGGAGGAGGCACCACGGGTCAGATCCCAGCCGGTGGGACCTGCTGCCTCCTTTAGCTCCCGAACTCCTGAGGGTCCTGAGTCCCAGGCAGAGGTGGGAGCGGGTGGAGCAGGAGCAGTGCGTGCCTCAGTTGGGAGGCGGTTTTAGAGCCCACTTTCCTCAGCGTTGGTGAGGTTTCAAGGACACGGACACCTGTGCCTCGGGGCAGACTGACTGGAAGCAGATCCCTCCCAGCCCTCGTGCCTTTGAATCTTTCCTATTCAGCCGTATTACAATGCAAAGTACTGTAAGGCAGAGTGGGAGGGCAGCAGGGATCAGGAAGCAGCGAGATCAGTCTTGTTAGTTGTTAGACTGACACGAATAATGGAAAGGAGGAGGAGAGGGCAGGAGAGAATGCAAAAGCATTCGGCAGAAATTCTGTGAAGCCTGTGCAACCCAAAATAAACCACGCTCCGCACGCAGTGCCGTTTAACCTCCCGCCCCTGTGACTAATGAATTTCCAGGGCTGAGGGAAAGAGAAGAAGCCCAAAGCAGCAGCACAAACACGACAAAGCGCCGCTGCAGCCCGCAGTGACCCGGCCAGCGGCACCAGCACCGTCTCCCCCGTCCTCCCCAGTCTGCGTTGCAGAGCCCCGCCAGCCGCGGGTCGCCGGGGCCATCGGGGGCGGCGGGCAGGCTCGGCACAGGACCTCAGTTCGCAGGCACTGGCTGACTGATAAAGATTTTAATTGCACTGTTTATGTTTCCAGTTCTCCGGCAACACAAATCTCTGCTGATAATGTGTTTTAAGGGACCAGAGGTAACATTTGGAAGATAAATGTGATGTCAGCTGCCCACTGGGTTACACAGACATTATGGCCAACTAAGGATTCATTATCCATTGTAGTTTAAGGGTTTTTAATGGGTTTTCCAGGCATCCAGCTCTGTTTTTATGGAACTTTGCCTCTTTCCTCTGCTTTTAGATACCAGTTGGGATTATCAACTGCTGTAAATCAAGCAATTCTCCTTGACTGGCATGGGTGGGGTCTGGGGTAGGATCCTGAACAGCAGAGTTACCCTGAAAACTGGACACTACTCTTCTTATTCTAGCCTGGGATTTGGGGCTGGAGCTTCCCTGCCATTGAGCCAGGCTGGGAGAGCTGGGAATGTTCCCCTGGAGAAGGGAAGGCTCCAGGGAGAGCTCAGAGCCCCTTGCAGGGCCTGAAGGGGCTCCAGGAGAGCTGGAGAGGGACTGGGGACAAGGCCTGGAGGGACAGGACCCAGGGAATGGCTTTGAACTTAAGGAGAGTAGATTTAGATTGGACATTAGGAAGGAATTCTTGGCTGTGAGGGTGTAAGGCCCTGGCACAGAGCAGCTGTGGCTGCCCCTGCATCCCTGGCAGTGCCCAAGGCCAGCCTGGATGGGGCTTGGAGCAGCCTGGGACAGTGAAAGGGGTTGGAAGTAGATGACCTTTAAGGTCCCTTCCAACACAAACCATCCCATACTTCTGTAATTCTGAGCCCAGCAGGGCTCAAAAATATGAGCTCCTGTGGGAGGGTGGACTGTAAGAGAGCAGAGCTAGTGCTGAAGGCAATCTCACCCCTGAGGAGCTGCAGCTGAACTAATTACCAAAGAGGAAGAACAGCCTTGCCCTTCATAGCTCACAGCTGTGACCAGTAAGGATGGGTGTTACAGAAGAGTGGGGTAGCTGCTCCAGGGGCAGAAGTCTGCTGGGAGCTGGAGTTTGCTGCTTGTGCTGTGAGGAGCTGCCTGTGGGCACTCACAGAGAGGAGCTTCAGATGTTCTAGGTGATCCTCCATGGGCTGTGGGAGCTCACAGAGAGGAGTTTCAGATGGTCTAGGTGATCCTCCATGGGCTGTGGGTGTCTCAGCTGTGACAGGCACCAACAAGAAGAGGGTTGAAGTGGAGGAGCAACACTTTGTTCTGGGCTACAGGAGACAAAGCTTCTCTGCCAAGGAAAGGGTTCACCCTCTGCTGATAAGCAGCCCCTGGGGCTGTCGGAGCCTCTGAAGCCCTGGAGCAGAGGAGGGCAGAAATCCATGGGTGCATTTCCTCCTGGTGGTGAGGGGGAGTTTCAGTCCCCAGCCAGCACAGCTTCTGGTGTGAGGACAGCACTGCCTGGCCAGTGATGGGGGCTGCTCTCAACCGAGGGATCATGGAATCATCCAGGCTGGAAGGGGCCTCTGGGATCACCAGGTCCGGCAGAGCCAACTCGGGAAGGCTCCGGGCACGCTCCCGGCCTTGGCAGGGGCAGGAATGTCCTTCCCTCCCTGCAAGCACGGGCAGTGTCCCACATTTGTCTCCAGTGACTCGGTTAACACGAGGAAGTCACTCCAGCACAGATTGATTTGGGCTGAGTGCGTGTGGGACCTGTTCCAAAGTGCCTCCCTGACAGCCTGGAAAGCTGGGAGAGCGTGGTCCTGAATGTGCCTGGAGAGGAAACTGCTGGTCCAGCTCCATCTCGTGTGCCCAGCATCTTTAATTTGGAGCTGTCCATTAGGAAATGCAGGTAGGAGAACAGTACCCCCCACCCCGTAAAGGGAACTTGAACCTGCTCCATGGAAGTTTCTAGGATACCTCCTGTACAGAGTTCAAAACCTCTCAGGTGAGTGAGAAGTCTCCTTTACAGCTGGATTTCAACAGGAACAGTGCTGGAACCCTCCAGTTTGGCCCCCCAAAAGCCCACATTTGTCTAAATGGGAAGAAAACCAGAAGGGATATTCTCCCTGCAAAGGTGACGAGAGGTGAAATTTCCCCCCACCATTTCTGGTCTGCTCTGGTTGTTTCCTTGCAGCTTCCAGAGCCACCAGACTCATTTGAGCTTGGGAACACAGAGACAGAAAATATTTAGAATTGGCACTGGCTTTATTTTCAGTCTTCCAAAGGCAGTCCAGAAGGGAAAAGCAGACTCTGAGGATTTATATGTTCTTTGAATAAGCAGTGAGAAGAGCTTTTAACTGATCACAGCTCATTTAAAGTGAGAGCTGAGCAAACCTGGGGCTGTTGCAAGGCCGGGACTAACAAAGATAGGCTTCCTCGTGCCCTGGGAAATCCCAGTGCTGTTGGTCAGATCCTCTGCTGTTGGAAAATCCTTACTCCAAGCAGAATCCTTCAGCCCCAAATCCCTGGGAACGACGTGCTGGGCGTGGCACAGCCGTGGGCTCGTGTGCAGGTACCAAGTGTCACAAAATGATGTCCTTGGGATCTCTTTGTGGCCATCCCAATGAGGGTCCTCTGCCTCTCATTTGGGCTGTAACCCCCAAATTATGGCTGTCCTTGCCATTGCTGGTGACCAGCAAAATCCAAGGGAAGAAAGCAGAAGTTAAAAGTAGTTGTTGACCAGCTTGGACCAAATGTTGTGTAGAGACCTGTGAATCACTTTTCACTAGGAGTGAATTCAATTAAATGTGGAGGGATGGGGCTGTGGGTTATTGGGGATTATGGGCTGAGTGTAGCTGATGGTTTGAACTGAAAATAAAAGTAAGGGGATGATGGAAGTGAAATGTCAAAATATTTCTTTTCAACCTGTCTTGTGTTTCACATCAGAAACACCAGAGCACTTTCAAAGCAAAACCTTTCAGCTTCCATTTGTCATGTGAAAGTGGAATTTCTTTTCTAGTGGACCTGGTTATTTTTAAAAACTTCGAAATTAAGCAAAAAAAATTAATTAGGAGGAAAAAGCAAATATTTTGGGTTGACCCCAAATGATCATTTTTCCAGCTCTTTTTCATTTCTCTGAAAATAAGAGGGGAAATAGTTGGGCTTGACTTACTTTAGTTGTTTTTCATTGATTTCAGTAAAATTAGGAGCCTGAAAAAAAATTATTCACAAGCTCTGAACTTTGCTCTGAACCAGGCTGCATCTCCTGGGGGCGTGGGTTGACTACCTTCTCCTGATTATAAATAGTCTGTGCTTATAGACAGTAATTGAAAACACGAAGATGTGAGGAAAAAAAAAATCCTTCTGAACTTTTCAGCAGTTTCCTGCGTGCTGGCAGGTCTCAGATCCACTGGGGATTTAGCTGGAAGCACATCTGTGCTTGGGAGATGGACAGGGCTGGAGAGAGCCTGGGACCAGGGACTGGCTGTGGGAAGGGTAGGGAAAGAGCCCGGGGGTGGCTGGAATGAGTGGGCTCCAGGCAAGGCCATCCTGCTCCCTTCCCAGAGCACCAGAAGCAGCAGGGAGGAAAATCTCAGCTCACATCAGCTCCCTGAGCATCATCCCACAGCACCCCACCCCCTTCTCTCTTTCGCTCCTGGGATGGGGCAGTGAGCATGGGAAAGGGGCAGAATTTGCCCTCTCGGGTGTCTTGGCTCCGGCAGGGCCCAGAGGCTCCCGGGCCTGCAGCTTGGGGGATGTCCCCACGGGGCCGCAGGCTTGGCTCTGCTTCCCGCTGAGACCTGCAACTCGTCCTGCAGGGGCTGGCCCAGAATCTGCTGGGCAGCCGCATCCAAAACTGCTACAAAGAGAAAGCCAAAGTCTTTGACCTCTGACCCCGCGCCGGCTGTGGACGCGGAGCCCCTTCCTCGCGCGTCTCCCGGGATTTGCAGGGTGTCCGTGTCGGCCGCTCCGCGCTGCCACAGCCAGACTCCGCCACTGCCTCTTTTCTAAGGAACTGGGCTTACTTCTGCCTCCTTCTGGCCCTCCCTTTCCTCCTCCTCCCAACAACTCCTGGAACCATTTCTTTTCAGCCACCTTCAAAGCAGAGGGACTTTTTTACAGGAGCCTGGAGTGCTGGGACACAGGGAGTGGCTCCCACTGCCAGAGGGCAGGGCTGGATGGGATATTGGGAATTGGGAATTGTTCCCTGGCAGGGTGGGCAGGCCCTGGCACAGGGTGCCCAGAGCAGCTGGGGCTGCCCCTGGATCCCTGGCAGTGCCCAAGGCCAGGCTGGACACTGGGGCTGGAGCACCTGGGACAGTGGGAGGTGTCCCTGCCATGGCAGGGATGGCACTGGAGGAGCTTTAAGGTCCTTCCCACCCAAACCATCCTGGGATTCTCTGATGGTTTTCTAGAGCTGGAGCAGGTCCAAGGCAGCACCTGTCACGTTGCCTTGGGAGATGATGGTGCAAACACCTCCCCACCACACCCACAGGGAGCTGCTGGCTCCCAGCAGTGCTGGTGGAAAGAGAAGATTTCCAGACACCCCAATGCAAAACTTCTCAGTAAATCCCCTTGTAGACTCTGACATATGTTGGGGCTGTTAGCACTGAAATTTGAACAGTCTGGGATTTCCTTTCCTCACACATTTGGGTTCTCTGGAGAGTTGTCTGTTCTGTGTCCTGTCACCTTGGCATTGAATCCACACTCCACACCTTGCCCTCATCACATACAGGAACTTTACAGATACAAAACAGAGAAAAAAGGAATAAAAATCGACCAAAACAGCCTAAGAAACACCATTTAGAAAACAGTTTCTTCTGCAGCACCAGAGGGACAGCACAGCAAAAGAGGCTCTTTGGAGGGAAAGAGCAGCTAAACAGGCAGCAATTCTCTGCACCAAGGCTGAGCTGCTGAGTGTCCCACCCGTGCTCTCAGCCTGATTTCTGGGCAGCTGCACCACAAAAAAAAATTGCAAACTAATCAATCTATACTCTGTGCTGTTCTAGAGAACACTTTGGGGAAATTGCTCTTCTGTATTGTCTGTCACGGAGAGGCAGGAGAAGAGAGACCTCTTTTTCCACAAACATTTCATTTTACAGCCTCACAGAGAGGGCCGGGAAGGCCTGGGGGAAGGGGCTGGTGCTCACCCTCGGTGCCATGGGCTCCAGCAGAGCTGGTGGATGGACAGGCATTGACCCAGCTGAGAAACCAGGCCCGGGCCCTCATTACACAGGCAACACTGCATCCTGATTTATTCTTTTCCAGGAACGACGTGGAGGTCAGACCGCATAAAATCCAGATAAATAGGAGCTGTGAGTCATCTGGGGCCCGCTGGCACTGCTACCGATTCAGGACAAGCAACTTGTTTGCTGTAGGAAATCTTCCTTCAACACCACTGCAGAGCAAAGGGGCCTGTGTTGCATGTGGGGGCACCTGCTGCCCCCTCCACGTGCTGCCCCCTCCATGTGCTGCCCCTTCCACCTCCTGCCCCTTCCACCTGCTGCCCCCTCCACCTCCTGCCCCTTCCACCTCCTGCCCCCTCCACCTCCTGCCCCCTCCACGTGCTGCCCCTTCCACCTGCTGCCCCTTCCACCTGCTGCCCCTTCCACCCGAGCAGGGAGCTGGACAGGGCTGGAAAACCAGTGGCAGAACTGAGCAGAAGGAAGATCCTTGTCAGAGGAACCAGAGTTTCTGATGAAAACCACAATTAGTCCAGAGTACAGTACTGGAGAGTGATGGAATTACGGAAGGGTTTGGGTTGGAAGGGACCCTAAAGCTCATCCCATTCCACCCCTGCCATGGCAGGGACACCTCCCACTGTCCCAGGCTGCTCCAGCCCCAGTGTCCAACCTGGCCTTGGACATTTCCAGGGATCCAGGGGCAGCCACAGCTGCTCTGGGCCCCTGTGCCAGGGTTCTTCCCCATGCAGGGAAATATTTCTCCCTAATATCCAATCTAAATCTCCCCTGCTCCAGCTCAAAGCCATTTCCCCTTGTCCTGCCAGACTCTGATAAATGGCACCACAGGAGGACCAGGGGGAGAACAGAGCTCCTTCCCTTTGAAGCACAGAAGGATCTTTAGGAGTACAGGGAGAGAAAAGAACTGCAGCTCTTCTGTGGATGTCCATCCCTGACTTGGTTTGGCCCCCTGGAGCAGGCAGAAAATCATCCCATCTGATGAAATGCTGGGGTAGGAAGCTGTGCCTATGGCCCAGCCCAGGGGGAGCTGAACTACCAGGGGATATATTATAATTGTCCTTGGAAGCAAAGAATATCCTCCAGTGCTTCCCTGGAGGAAAGCCACAACAACATGTAATTTTAAAAGCTGTGAGAGTAAATGTGAGAGAATAAAGGCCTGGATAATAATGCTCTCCCTCACTTTTGGAGTGGTTATTGGAAACACCAGCTAGAGAGCACAGAGTAAGATCTAGCATGCTGTGGTGTTTAAAAAAAACAAACTCAGAAAATGTCCTGGTTAATGAAATGGAAGGATCTCTTCTAATAAACTGGAAAGTGCTCTCTGAAGGAGTCACACCGTGAGTCATGCTCCAGGAGAGGACACAGGGCACAAGTGTGTGGGCCTGCAGCCAGAGGGATCACAGAATCACGGGATCACACAGTGCTTTGGCTTGGAAGGGACTTCAAAAATCCTCTTGTTCCCCCCCTGCCACGGCAGGGACACCTCCCACTGTCCCAGGCTGCTCCAGCCCCAGTGTCCAGCCTGGCCTTGGGCACTGCCAGGGATGCAGGGGCAGCCCCAGCTGCTCTGGGAATTCCATCCACCCTCGCCACCCTCCCAGCCAGGAACTCCTTCCCAAGATCCCATCCATCCCTGAGCTCCTTCAGCTTAGGGCTTAAAAGTCAGCCAAGGAGCCCTTACCTGTGCACTGGCTCGGCAGGAAGTGAGAAGTGCCAGAGGGAAGGATCTTGGAGTGCCATGCCCTGGGCGCCCTCAGTGAGATGGAAGTAGCTGTGACACCCATCCATCACTTGATCCAGGATGAAGAAGCCTGGACAGTGAGGATTTAAGAAAAGCAGAGTTTGGCAGTATTTCCCCTAGAAAGTGATTTTGTAAGTTAAAAAGTGACAGTGTATCCAGGGGAGAGCTGCTAGAATATTTACAATTATATCGTTTGTAAGAGTGATTTGAGGGGAATGGAACAGTTTATTTCTTTTTTTTTTTTTTTCTCCTTTCTGTTCTGTGTGGAAAGTGTCTGCTTCCTTTGAAAATACTCACGTTGCTCATTGAAGACAACCTGGGGAAGCTTTTTTTGCTAAGACCTCACTAAACACTGGGTTCAGTGAAAGGTTGGGTTTTTTTATCCTTGAAAGAACAGAAGCTCTTCTGTTTTGATTTTCTCTTTGTTTTCAGGAAAGAACAAAACATTTGCTAACCATATCCACCTTAAAGGCTGGTAAGGTCAAAGTCTTGGAACATCTTAGAAAACTTGGAAGTAGTCTCAAAAGTTTCAGTTCAAACCTTCCTCTGGGCTGTTCTTACACCCTCTGAGATAATGAGCCAATGGATGACACCAACATCAGGGCCCTGGAGAGGTGTGAAAAAAACCCTTTGAAATCGATACCAATTTCTGGCTCTGAATTCTCCAAATTGTCAAGACAGCTGCCAAGGGCAGATCCAAATTCCTCCTGATCCAAGACAAGATCTGAGCACTTTGAAATGTAACTTGATTCGGAGCTTGGATCTGAATTCTCCTGGAAACACCTCCCTCCTGTCCTGCAGTGATGCTTCAAAGAGCATCAAAGGCACCAGAACATTCCATCAGGACAAATCCAACTTGGGCAGTGAATTTCTTTTTTGAATTTTGGTTTTTCACTGCAGGTTAGCAAAAGGGAGGACAAATGTGTGACAGGAGGAATGGGCACAGGAAGGTTGTCTGCTTTGGGATGGTTTTGTGGGTTTGCTCCAGCATCTCCCTGCCACACCACAGGAGAGTCAGGGGCCCAGGCAGGGACCCGGTCCTAGCAAGACCTCAGGTGATCCCCCCAAAATCTAAATGAGAATGGAGCTCAGTTCCCTGCTGGTTTGTACCATCCCAAGACCTGGTTAAAGACAATTACAGAATCCCTAAGGTTGGAAAGGACCTCCAAGGTCATCCAGTCCAGCCTTCGGCCGAGTCCAAAGTGAATGAATCTCTTCCCAGCACAGAGCTGAGCTGGGCTTGCGGCCCAGCCTTCACTCGTCAGCACGGCCTCCAGGCCTCACAGCTTCCAGCTGTCCCCCACAAGGGCCTGCTGGAGTGCCTTCCAGGACTGTTGGGATCACAGAATCATGGAACAGTTTGAGTTGGAAGGGACTTCAAAGCTCCTCCAGTGCCCCCCTGCCATGGCAGGGACACCTCCCACCGTCCCCAGTGTCCAGCCTGGCCTTGGGCACTGCCAGGGATCCAGGGGCAGCCCCAGCTGCTCTGGGCACCCTGTGCCAGGGCCTCCCACCCTGCCAGGGAAGAAGTTGCCCTGCTGCCCCATGTAGCCCTCCTCTGCCAGTCTGAGCCCCTCTCCTGCAGTGACCCTGCACGGCGTGACCCCAGCTCTGCTCCCCCGCGGCTGCGGCTGGAGACGCCGTCACTGCGCCTTTGCTCCGTGCCCAGCTCCAGCAGTGGGGCCAGCTCTCCCCTGGCCATCACTGCGGTTCTAGCGGGTGCCTGGCCCAGGATCAGACGAGGGGAAGCAGCCCCGGGCAGCTCTGGAGCTCGGCACGTCCTTTGGCAGCATGCTGAGAGCCTGGAGCAGCCGCAGACACAACACTGCGCTGCCCACGCCTGAAAGGTGGAAAATAGGGCACGCCGTGGTGCCAAAGCCCAGCACGAGGGCACTCGCCTCAGCCTGTGACTGAAAGCGGGCATGGGGGAGCACTTTACCCCCAGAAATCTCTCCTCCCTCGCTGCCACACGGGGAGCAGCTTTGGCTGCTGCTGACTCTGCAGGTTGGAACATCTGCCCGTCTGCTCGGGGCAGAAGCTCCATCTCAATCCAGCCCATCCTGATTTGTGCTGTAGATCGCGCTGGAGAAATGTAAATGCATGTGGGAAATGATCTCCCATGCTGTGGCCTTGTGCTTTCTGGGGGAAGGTTCCCTGCCCATGGCAGGGGGTGGAACGAGACGCTCTGTAAGGTCCCTCCCAAGCCAAACTGTGCTGTGATTCTGTGAAATCTCCACTCCTGTTGAAACCACTCCTTTCTAGGCAGCTCATACAACAGCCGTGTTTGTTTGTGCAGGGACCTGGTGTTTGGAGGCTAAACCAGAGGCAGAACCAGTGAAACACCTCAGAAACAACTCCTGCAGAGGGATTGCCTGGCAGGAGAGGGAGGAGCAGCCCTGGACATCAAACACTGCTGCTGCTGACTCGTTGTGGGCACCAGTCTAACGCAGACCCAGACACGGTGGGTCCACCACGGTGGGTCCACCAGCTGCCCCTGCAGACCCAGACACGGTGGGTCCACCACGGTGGGTCCACCAGCTGCCCCTGCAGACCCAGACACGGCGCCATCCGTGATCAGCCCTGGGTGTCTGCTCACGGCTGCGCCTCTAAAGAGCCCGTGGAGCTGAGACACAGCTCATGGGCGCAGATGTTGGCATGATTTGGGACAAGAGGAGTTGAACCCTAAAGCCCTGTTCCTCCCCTCTGACTCTGAGGGACCTCAGTGCCTGCCCCCAGCAATCAGCCTGCCGTGAATTTGGAGTTCCAGCCTTGTGTCCCATGATCCCAGGGCAGGCACATCCCCTGGCACGCCCCGGGGCTGCGTGAGGAGGGGACAGTCCTGGCACTGGGGCTCTTTGCACAGGCACTGCCAGCATCTGCCTCTCCCACAAACGCCCGTGCTGCCCGCAGAGGCGTGGGACGGGAACGTGGGCCACGAACCCTGGCAAGCAAAGGGGTCTAAAAACAAGAGCACAGAGATGTATTTGTGTTCTGCAGAAGCACGTTCCATGTTGTGGTTTCTTGCCCTCGGGTAATGCTCAGGTCCCTGGCACCTCTCCTAAGCACTGCTCGTTTTTCGGTCGGGGAAACTGAGGCAGGCTGTGGGAGCAGCAGTGGCAGTTCCAAGGAGGTTAATCCCGGCGTGCCAAAGCAAAGGGAGGGACGCTAGGCCAGTGCTTTGAGTATTACAAAATGAACCGTCCTGGATGGGACCCTGCTCCCTCTCCAGCCTGGGGGGCAGAACATTGTCTGCAGGTGACAGCCGGCCGCAGATTTAAGGGAAAGGGAAAAGGAGGAAGATTAAAGGACAGAACCAAAGCTCATCCCCTGTGGCACCTTTAACACAACCATTTCCCTTTGCAAAGTACCAAACATCCATTAGGGAAGCTTTTAGGACCAGCCCTTCTTTTGTCTTACAAACGCAAGCAGATGCCAAACCCCCAGGAGTGGCAGCAGCCTCACACAAACTGAGCACAGGGTCACCTCCCGAACCTGCCAGCAGCGTGAGGCCACCTCAGCGAGGCCCTCACGGGACCATCCAACACCTCACGGAATTGCTGCTGCTCTAATCAAAAGAGAGAGCGTAAAGATTTGGAATTTTTATCAAATGTTGGAAAGCAAAGGCACTCACTGCCAGAGGGATGGAGTCTGCAGCGCAGTTCATGAGGAGGAGTTTCGCTCAACAAGCACCGAGGATGGATCTTGGAGGGGTTTTGCTTCTCAGGAGCAAAGGGGCCTGATTCCGCAGGGATCAGAGCATGGAAGGAGTTTTATTTTGGTAATCTTGCTTCTGGTTCAATAATGGCTTGTGAGAGGAGAGGGCCTCTTCTCATCTAGCTGTGACATGAAACAGACTCTCGTTACGTTCTTTCATATGACAGAAAAGGATCCAAGGGTATATTTATTTGCTACCTTTTCCTCTGAGCATCTCCATCTTCTTAATCCCTGCCCCTGCTGCAGCTGTACTGAGAGTGAACCTCCAAACCAAAACTCGGGGGTTCTTGAGCTTTCCCATTGCAAAGTCACCCATGTCGGGATATGGGATGAGCAGGCAGCTCCTTTCCAATGCTCTCCTCTCCTGACAAAGCAGCTGTTAAAGCTCTGGTTTATGGAGCGTTTGAGCCATGGAGAAAATCATAGGATTAAGGAAAGGGAAATGTGAAGGGCTTTTTTCCTTTTAATTGAGCAGGTTTCCATCAGGGGGGAAAAAAAAAAAAAAAGAGCCTAAAATGACTGTGAGCAACGTGTTCATGTTTCATTATTAAAACTGAAATCATCCTTCACTCCTCAGTGGCAACCTTTGTCATCTTCCAACGAATCTTGAGATGTGAAGGGAATTTTGTACTTAGCACAGAACCACGGAATATCCTGAGCTGGAAGGGACCCACAGGATCATCCAACCCCACCCTGGCCCTGCCCAGACCCCCCAAAATCCCACCCTGTGCATCCCTGGAGCGCTGTCCAAAGGCTCCTGGAGCTCTGGCAGCCTCGGGGCCGTGCCCATTCCCTGGGGAGCCTGGGCAGGGCCAGCACCCTCTGGATGAGGAACCTTTCCTGAAATCCAACCTAAACCTGCCCTGGCCCAGCTCCAGTCGTTCCAGCTTTGTGAAGAGAAGATAACCCTTTGCCCTTTTATTCCACCTTCTCATCCCATCCTCCTCCAGCTGCCCGCATCTCTCCAGGGCTGCCCGAACCTTGCTACATTTTCCGTCCCAGCTCCTGCTTTCCTACCCTGCTGGCAGTTTTCGGGAGAGATTTGTGGAGCATTTCCATTACAATGCAAGGGACTGGAAGTCACTGAGTACCGGTGCCCTTGAAGCCAGAGCCTCCCTCGGATGTGAAACAGAGCCTTTATGAGAAGTTAAGGACAGAACCCTTCCCTTACAGAAGCGCTCCCTGTGACAGCCTCACTAATTAGTTGTTATTAACAGTGATAACAGAGCTATCCGATCTAATCGACAGCAGATCACGGTAATTACAGGGATTCACGGGCCACGGGAGCTTTGGCTCCGGGGACAAGCGGATTTTGTGCGGCAGCGCGCACGGGGCAGCGCAGCCCAGGGACGGCTTCCTCGGCAGAGCGCGCCCGCGGAGATGCACCAGCCGCTGGAACCTCCGAGGGCTCTGGCAAGCCCACATTCCACGGCCTGTCCATTAACCACTAACATGGAAACGCTTCTGAGGACCCCCTCATCCGCCCTCCCTGCCGGGCCTGCAGCCCCTCCAGCACCAGCGGCATTTCCTTTTGCCGTGCTGGGTTTTCATTCCTTTAATCAGCCTTGAGGAATAAAACCCAACACAGCACGCAGGCACAGCCACGCATCCCTGCCTGGCAGCGCATTTACCGGGGGCAGCCCCACCGCTGCTGTCCCACTGCCACTGGAGCTTGTGCAGACACCCTCCCCTGGCTCCCGCACAATCCCACCCCGCCCCGCCCCCGCCTCATCAGCCCTCGGGCAAACCCCTGGCTGTGCAGACGATCCACCCCATGGACACCCCAGGGAC